>WBNO01008732.1:711974-763684 GCA_013400575.1 Peucedramus taeniatus
CTCCCCCCGGCTGTCTGCGGAGCCCCCCCGGCACCCAGCGGCCTCCAGATCCCCCTCCCCGGCTCCCCGGGCCGGGTCCCAGCCCGGTGCCCCCGGGCCGGCTCCGTCCCGGGAGCTTTGCCCCGGCAGCCCCGAGCCCCGCGATTGTCGGCTCGGCCAAATGCGCAGCCACGCCTGGGGGCGAGAGCCCCCGGCCTTTGTGGATGGGGCCGGCTCTTTGCATGTGAATGGGGGAGTTTGGTAAATCCCCGGGCCTCGGCTGGGCGAGGAGGAGGAGGAGGAGGAGGAGGAAGGGGGGGCGCTCCCAGCTCGGGGTTAATGAAGTGGGAAAGGAGTCTTTCAGAGAGGCCTGCAAACAACCCCCTCCCTGGGCAACAACCCCCGTCCCAAATCCTACATGGATTGACTTAAACCCAGGGGATAAGTGCTTTAAATTAATCTCATTGAATAAGAATGAGGCCAAACAAAACTCTTTAAAATCATATTAAAAATCTATCAAAGGACAACTTGCAGTGGGTGTGCTTTTCATTTTGTGAGCGCAAAGGCAAGGAGCATACAGCAACCTTCCTCCCATTTACACAGCAGGAATGTGAATCAAAGACATTCTCTAATATTTAATTGTCCTTGTAGCCGTAGCAGATTCCTCCTCTTACATTAATGAAGTACAAGGCTTCGTTACACGTTTGTAATTGCAATATTTAAATTTGCCATTTCACATCTGGAAGGAGCTGGAAACTCCCCTGTACCAGCAGGTCTGAGCCAGCACTGTAACAGGGTCCCGTTTGTGCCACGAGGATGGTGGGAGAGGAAAACTCTGCTGGGATGGCTGGGCCGGGCCTGGTGGGAAGGAAGGAGAGCAGAGGGGACAGGAGGGCTGGAGCTGTTGCTGCCAGGGAGACCTCACAGCAAAGTCAAGCTTCAAGATAAAGCAGTTTAGGGAAGACACCACAGGCTCTAAGCAGAGAGCACCAGACTCGCCACACAAACAGCATCGTGTGTGGGAGGATCTCAGCAGCCTCAAAACCTGCTGGAGGACCAACCTCACCTCCAGCCTGTGTGCAGACACTGAAATAGGAGCTGGTGTCCCACAGCAGAACCCACCAGCACTGGTTCTGCACCTACAGCAGCCCCTGAGCAGGCTGGAAATGTTTCCAGAGGATGGTGCCAGGTGGGCACAATCCTGGCAAGGCCCCAGGGGTAGGACAGGCTGTGCTGGGTTGAAATTATATGAAGCAAAAAAATGGAGCAGTTGAGAGGCTCCAGTCCCAGCAGGAAAACCTTTGGAGTATTGCAGCAGTTCTGCTCCATGGATTTCTCCAGGGTACAAAGCCCAACAGACAAGCTGCTGCTGCTGGTCAGGTTCTGTCAGCTCCAGGCTCTGGATCCAGAGAGTGCAGAGGGTTTGCCAGCACCAAACACAGTCCTGGCTCTCAGGTCCCTTCCAGGCTTTTACCCAGCTCGAGGGCCACCTTCCTCCCCTCCTGGCACAGCTTTAACCAGGACCAGCACCCTCAGAGCTGCTCTGCTGGACATGCCAGCACACACAAAGTCATTGCAATCAGCAGAATTGTTCCTGGCCAAGATATTGCACGGCTTCATCCGAGCACCAGACAATGTCAGAATGCAAAGCCCAGAACACTGTTGCTTTTCCTGCCCTCTCCCAGGTTTATGGAGAAAACAAGGTGCTGTAAAGAGGGAGGTTCTGTGTTTTTCTACCCTGCTTAGTTATGGTGTTCTCAGCAGTCAGGGACCAGGGCTGTGTCCTGTGTCTGACCCAGCCCCTGGTGTTTAACTGTGACCCTTGCCCCAAGGTGACCCCCTTGCTTTTTCCCAATCCAAAGCTTTGCAGTGGGAACTCAAGATGCTCCAGCTGCAGAGGAGAGGAGGATGTGAGCTCCTACCACAGGTAAAGGACACGGAGCCAGAAGAGAGCTGAGAAAACACAAGAGCATCTCCTGCAATCTCAGGGTGTGAGAGCAGGGGAGGCAAACCCAGCTAAGCCCTGGTCTGACTCACAAACAGCTTTGCAGAGAAGTTACACACACCAAATTATTTCCAGACCAAACCCAGGGGCTTCAAGCTGCAGAGCAGGGAGGTCCTGGCCCTCCACCACAATCCAGACAAGCAAACAGGACCAAAGCCAAAACCAAAGCTGCAGTTCCACCAACACTGCCAAACCCAGCTCCCACCCAGCCACGACCCCTTCTGCACACACCACGCACCTCAGAGCAAGAGGGGGCAAATTCAGGAGAAGTTCAGGGCAACATCCACCTGCTCCATGCCACGGGAATCCACGGTCACCCCTGGCTGCTCCTCTGGCATTTGGGTGCTCAGAGGATTTGGGAACCTCTGCACACACAACACCCTGGTCCTGCTGCAGGTGGTGATGATGGAACTCTACAGCAGCTCCCAGCACCACACCCTGCCCTGCCTGAATGAAAGGGTGATTTGAGTGAAATCAACCCCAAACCTACCAGGTTCTTACTGAATTGAGTGGTGCTCAAGGGTGAAACCAGCTCAGAGCCAATCTGGAGCTGCCCAAGTGCAAATAAGGGCAGAATTTGACTCCTGCCCACCCAGCCACAATTCAAACACATTTTTCTCATCAGCCTTCAAATTTATTAGGAGAAAACTCATCTTAACTTCAGGTGCATGTGCATTTCTTTCAACACTTTCTCATTCAACAATCTCCTCCTCTCTCTTTCCCTAATCCCAAGCAATCCAGCCCTATCTGCTAAAGATGGTGAAGCTGAAAGAAAAAGGCACTCTAATATTTTTTAAAAAATCACTTTATTCCTCATAACCATTTGTACTGTTTCATGCCCAGTTAATACAGGCAGCAATGAGATTTCCTGATGTCTCTCACCTATGTGCTGTTGGCCTTTTTTCCTACTATTATGAATTTGCCAATAGTCCTTATTAATTCCTACATGACAGTCAGCCAGGAGAAGGTAATGTATTTTCCCTTCATGCACAAGATCATTCCCAAACTTGCACTCTGCATCATTCTGAGTCATTTTCATCCTCAGGGGTTTCTTTTCTGTTTAAGCTGACATTTGCCTTAAACCTGATTGCTCTTCCAAATAGTTCTCATAACAAAATCAGGTGGGCTTTGTTATTTTATTTTAATCTAATAAATGCTTGTAACTTAATTCTCTCTGAAAAATCATGGTTAATTTGATACTGGAACCTTTCTATCATCTTTCAGAAGTGTTAAAAAAAAGTATTGCAGTGAAATCAGAGTGTTTGAGAATTGCCTGGGAGGAAATAAAAATTCTGGTTTCAAAAGTTACCTTCACTTCAGAAGTTAAATACTTTGGGGCTGATTGCTGCTCTCCTACAATCCTTTGTATGACTCACTACAGCCCAAAGTAGGTGCCCTCAATTCTGCATTTACAAGGCATCATTTTCATCTGTTTATACTCCTTTTTCAGTACTTTTCTTCCTTCTGACATCTGAAATTGCCACTATTTGAGCACTTTCTGCTCCTGCATTAAACATGCCTGGCTCAGGTCATGGGTGGGCTGCTCTTCCTCATCCCTTTCCTCCAGGAAGACACGTGCAGGGAGCAGAAAGTTGTGTTTTGGCTGGGTTGGTGCTGTTCTCACCTGTGCCCTGCTTGGTGCTTGTGTTCTAGGAGGGGCTGGAAGAGGCAGAGGGAGGGACATGGAGAGGGACAGGTGGGTGCTCACCTGTAGGAGCTGAGGAGTTGGGAAATCTCCTGCAGGCTTTGGGGGCACTTTTCCACTCAAAGGGCAGTTTGGGTTTAATTTCCCACATTATGGTGAACAAGTGCCAGTCTCAGCACACTGGGGCCATCCTGCATCCCTTCTCCCAGTGTCCCAGTTCTCTGGTGGGAACAAGATGGATGGCAAATGGGAAAAGCAAGAAGTGAAATCCATTGGCTCAAACAGGCCCTGGCAAAGCAGAGATCCCCAAAAGGCTGGGTCAGTACCAGCAAGGGTTTGCAAGAACATGCAAAGGCTTTAATGTTCAGAGAGGTGAGACATCTCATACTCCCTTCTGTGTTACATAATCAGGAATGACAACATGCTGCAGGCAAGGAGAAGTTTGGAGACTGCTGGATTCCACTCTGGCTCCTTCCCACAGTGACAGTGTTTGTTCCCAGGAGCTCTGACAGGGAGTTCTGTGCCCATGAGCTCTGCCCCTAAGGGACTGTGTGTCACTGCACTGAAGAGTTCTCCACAGTCCTGCCACTGGCACCACTGCAGGTGGCAATTCTGACTAACAGTGACCAGGGACAGACCTTACCCAGTGCACAGAGGACAGGAGAGGAGGTGGCAGCAGTGTGGCTTCATTACCTGAGACAGGAGCAGAAGTGCTCCCTTTACAGTGACAGGGGACAGTCCTCTCTCCATGGAGCTCCTGGGACATCTCCCCTGCCATGTTTACCTGGCTGGAAACAGCAAGTGAAGGGATTGTGGAGTGTTCCTTAAACAGAAAAACACCTCCTGCCTGCCCAAGCTTGTCTCACTTTCATATTACACACACATCCTGTTTCTCTGAAAATCATATTTAATCTTTTTTTATTTTTCTTGCTAAAAAACCATCTTAGGAACACGGTGCATCTTCAGGAGGCTACATTTAATTGCAGCAGTACAACAGGACACGCCTAGATTCCATTCCACTCAGACTTATGGAATGAAGGGGAGGAGGCCAAGATCCCCAGGATCCCTCCCACATTTGCCTGATAAATTGAAACACTCCTCAGTTGATCTGGCAGGTCACCCTGACCCCTGGCTGAGGCACTCCAGCAGCTTTTACAGCCAATGACTGGAAGGGCCTGGCTTATGTTGGAATCTGCTGGTTACCAGCTTTTCTCTGCTTTTTCTTCTTCTTCTTGACCTTGGCTCCAGCAGTGTCCATCCCACTGGAATATTCAGAGCACAGGAGCTCAGCAAGGCGGCGTTTGCCCTGGGTCTTCTTGAGCAGCTCAGACCTGGGCAGGGGAAGAGCAGAGGAATTCAGGAATTCAGGAATTAAGAACCCCTTCTCCTGCTGGGTGGGTTCCTGCAACCCCACTGACAGTTGCACATTAGAGAAGGGAGCAGCTCCCTTTCCTTGAGGCTTGATTTGAAATTCTGCCTCATGCAAAATTAGGTATTGTTGTGACAGGTTTCCACAAAGGTGGCAAAATATCACGGCGTTTTTCAAAGCAAGCCTTTGTTCTGTACAAATGCTCTTGCAGGGTGGTGGGGAGAAGGAGGGAAGCTTGTGTGCCTGAAGGCTGATGAATGAGGTGACACAGCAGTTTGGAAATAATAATAATAATAATAATAATAATAATTAATAATAATAACAACATCAACATTAATAATAATACAATAATAATAATAATCATAATAACAATATCAACAACAACAATAATAATAATGATGATGATGATAATAATAATAATAATAATAAAAATCCTAACAGCCCAATGCTCATGAACAATGGAAACATTTTATAAACAGAGCTTGAAAACACAACCCCCTCCCAAACAAACCAGGGGAAAAATTAGAATGTCATGAGTCTAAACCAAACAGATCCAGATTTTTGCCATCACATGCACCTCACAGCCTCCCTCTCCAGAGACTGGCTTTTGCAAGAGTAGCTGCATTTTGCATGGCCACCAAACTCCACCATGGATGTCCCTGCAGCCCCAAACTGCCAGCTATAAATATAAAAACCCACTCAACATTTTCCCACCACGAGTTCTGCCACTGTCCTGCTCTATAACCTTGGGCAAAGCTCACCCTCAGTTATTTAAAATACAATCTATTGGGTGCAGGATCAGTCATTCCCTGCCTCATTCCCTGGGCACATCAGGGTGTCCACAGCTTCTGGTGTTGGCATGTCCCACTCTCCTCCTCATCACCACAGAGCCACAAACTGGTTTGGTTTGGAAGGGACCCTAAACATCATCTCATTCCTTTCACTAGACCAGGTCCAACCTGAGCCCCTTCCAGCCTTGAACACCTCCAGGGTGCACCTCTCTGAGCAAGTTCTAGTAAGGACCTGTAACACATCTCAAATGTTTCCAGAAAAACAGAACAGGAGCCTGTTTGTCCCTCTGAACACAAGGGAACTGAACAGCAGCCCCACACCCATACCAGGGAGCTTTGGTGACAACACAGGGACTCAGCAGTCCTAAAGGTGACACCTAGCACTGCCTCAAAGTCCCTTCAGGTGTCCAAACCCACGCTGGGTGTTGAAGAGGAGGAAGAAATTCTGGCTGCAGCAATGGATCAAGGCAGTCAACAGGCCAAACACACAGGGAAGACAGGGGAAGTGAACTCTTGGCTGCCTGGGGTGTTTGCTTGCTCCCTTCCCATAGCCTGTGCAGGTGTATCCCCTGCTCAGCCCCTTCCACCAGTGGGTAAAGTTGCAATTTGACACTTTGATTGTTGTCTCCAAGCATTTCCTACAGTAATTCCTGGGTTTCCAAGCAACAGACCAGTTTACTTAACAACAGGGAACTCTCTGCTGCAGGAGAATCCACCAGTAGCTGCAGGGCTGAGCTGCAGCTCAGCAGGGAGGTTGTCCAACACTTTATTATCAATCAGGTGAAATTGCTGCCCAATTAGTAAATCAATACTCCCTGCTGAGGTGATCAGCTGTACACAGAAAAGCAGGGATGCAGGGAAAAGGGAGTTCTCTCCCTCTAACCCAGGGCCACAAAAATCAATGGAGTTGTGCTGTGGAACCTGTGCTCATCACAGAGAGAAGAAAAGCAGCTGTCAAGGCCCCGTGTAACCATGGGATGGAAGAGCTACAGAAACAGCACCAGCCTGCAGTGACAGCACACCAGGAAACTGCACCAGGTCAGGAGCCCTGATTCCTGCTGGAGAGCTGTAAATTCCCCTCTCTGCCCAAATGGTGACAGTCTCTGGGGCTCTGCCAGAGCAGCAAGATAACCACAAGGCACCTTTCTCACCAAGGTTATGAGACAAAGCCCAGGAGAACTGAGCAAGACCTTAACACTCACCCCTGAGCATCCTTGGGCAAGGTTTGCAATCTCTTTGGCCTCCATGCCCATTCTCCCAGCTCCCTGTGCTGTCCCTGTTGCTGAGGGCTGCTGGGATGTTAATTTAAGGGAGCTGTGTGATGAAACTGTGGCAAAAAGCTTCACAGAAAGGCTGTAAATGTAAAGATGCATTTGCAACACAGACAGAACCCATGTTCCCATCAGTGGAAAAGCACATGGATGATGAGCATCTCTTGCTGTGATCTCATGTCTAGGTATCATGGTATACTGAGACAGAGGAAGGAATAAAAGACTCAGGTTCAGAGCTGCCTGTGCACATCTGTAATTAAGCTGCAACCTCACAAAAGCTGGTACCAAGACCCTCAGCAGAGGGACAATAAGGAAAAAGAGCAGCTGTCCCCAGATGACTTTGTTATCTCCTCAAAGGCTGGAAAAGACCAGGCCAAAGTTTTAAAAACAAAAAAAAACCCCCACAAACGACTGTTCTCCCCCAGAAAACTGGGATGATTTGATTCACTGTTTAAACATGAGAAACTTGTGAATCTTGCTAAATACATCACTGAATGATGAAAAGGCAAAAGAGGAACACCTGGAAGAAAAAGTGTGCAGTGAAGGAAAGAGTAAAATTCTTCTTTCCTCTGCTCCAGTTCCCTTCTACACCCGCTTGCAGAGCTGTTCCCAGCATGCTGACCCCTTCCCCACTTGGGAGGCACAGTGATTTTAGTGGTGCTGGTGCTGCCCAACCCTCCATCTCTGAGGAAATCTGAATGGTTTGGACTGATCTCCTTCTCCTGGCTCAGAAGATGCCTCTGCTCATCTTTCACCTCAGTGTGAGTGAGCTTGTTCTTGGAGGTGTCTCTCAACCTGGTTGGCATCACTGCCTGTTCCTTTGTCTTGCTGTGTGAGATGCTGCTGCAATGCAGTGCACAGGTGTAGTGACCTTTAACCAACTCCCAGCATCTGCAGCATCCAAAGGCTCCCAAATTGCTGCAGCTGAGGAAGGAGGAGGATGAAGTTGTGACACACAGTCCCAGAACTCACGGTGTGTCTTTGGAGGAGACCCGAGGAGGCCGTTCCATTTATCAGGAAACATTTCAACGTGGATTGCACCATCAATCTGCCTGACAGCATCTCCAACAGCTCCTTGACACTGTGCCAGCAGCAGAGCTGGGTTACCTCTGGGCCAAGGCTGCTGCAACACCTGCTTTTCCTACTTATAGCATTGGATGAACCATCTGCAGCCAATGCAACCCTGTTTGGGTTGGTTTTGCTGCTGTTGTTTTTGCAGAGTGGGGGCAAGAAATCCATCAGCAATCCTACACTGCTCTCGACAGGTCAACAGATGGCCCAGGTCCTCTGCTCCCAGCTGATGCAGATGCTTGAGAAGATCAAGGAAAATTATTACCCAGGCAGAATGAGGACCAAGCCTGTTCCAGAACACTCAGGGCAGGGTGGTCTCCACACTGGGATGTGCTGAACAGCAAAGCCCACCTTGCCCTACTGAAGTCAAATGCATTCCAGCCACACAGAAACCCCAGTCTCACTTTCTATGCCATCCCTTGGTCTTCACCCTATGGAAAAAGGACAAAAGCAGCACTGGGAGGCTGGGATCCCCCCAGGATTCTTGCTTCTGCCAGGCCCTTTCCCAGCCTAGAGAACAGAATCTATTTCAATTAGAGAGAAATGACAATTTTTGGTGCACAGCCCCCAGCACAGAGGTTTTCCAGCTCTGTGTGCAAGCACTGTTAACTTGATTAGAGATGGAGCAAAGGCTCTGTGCTGCAGCCACAGTGGAACAGGACAATAATCAAAGGCATTGCTGTATGCAGGGAACAATCAGATGGATTTTACAACTAGAAAACTTTAATTTCATAAGAGGATTTCTTTTCTAACATCATGATGTGGTAGCCAGGACTCACCTGTGTCCCTGAACTGCTTTAATGAAGAGTGATGGTGATGTTTCCTTTCACAGCAGCCATGTCTCTTACTCTCATTTTTGGCTCCATTTGCCCATGGATACATTCTCTTACCTGAGCTCCAGTTTGGCTTTCTAGAGCAGACTGCCCAAAGTGAAATTCCCAGTGGGCAGAATTCCAAAGCTGCATTTTGACTAATTAAGTGATATCAGGAAAGCTCTAAATATGCACATAAAAACTGGCAAGCAAAGTGCTTCTAATGATGAGACAATTGCTGTGCAGGGAGGCCCAGCTGCAGCCTTGAGTCACAAGCCCTGTATTTTTTCAAAATTGTCAATGCCAAGATGATCAAAAGTGGAACCAAGGACATGAGGTGGGAGAGAAGGTAAAAGGCTACGAGTTTGCACCCAAAGGAAACTGCTGCCCTGGCCATGTGGAGGACACAGAGCCACAAGGTCTTTTCCCCAGGAGTTGTCTGATTCTATCTGACCATGCTGAAGAGTGAATTAACACAATGATCCTGCAGCCAAAGCCTTCAGGCCATGCCCATCTCCACAGCAGAAAATGGCACTGTGATGATGATGTACAGCAGTGCTCTCAAACACCTCTTCCTGATCCCATTTCACTTGAGGGCTGGACTTAAACTCTGAAGCACAAGGGGGTATATTGACCTTTGTTTTTATATCACTTTTTGCATATGCTGTATCAATTCTTGATACTCATAAGTAAATTCAATCTGTCTGAGCATTTCTTGCATCAGAAATTCCTGTAGCAGGGAGTTCCACAGAATCAGCTGAAGAGTCATCTTTCTTTGTGATGGCTTGAACTCCCAAAAAAAGCCAAATTAAGTTGCAACTCCTCACTGCAGTGAAAGCCTTTGGGGGCACACACTGGCCTTCCCGATTTCAAAGGGAAAGCAGACCCTCAGTTGATCCAGAATGCAAAAGCCTGAGCAGCACAGGCATGCATGGGGGAATGGCAGTGGGTCTTTGGCATGTGCATTGTGAAGGAGTCAAAAGACAAGTCTATCTGGCCTGTCAGCCACTTCCTCGGCGTGCTGCGACTCCACAGTGAAGCAAGGACAGCTAATCCCTCAGTGGAGGTGGGATCAGCTTCCTTGCCTCTACCCTGCAGTCAAAGCATGAGCCCAGACACTGACTGAGCTGATGTACTGTAATTCAATATGCAGTATCTGGTTCTGTGCTCATCTCTCACCTCAACACAGCGTCACAACTTTCAGAAAACATCGCCAGCAATTATTTTTCCGTCTTCAGATCGGGTTGTGCAAGATCCACTACAGCTAAGGGGACAGCTGGTTTGCACAAAGACCTCTGAAAAATGCATGGAAGTTGATGTGGGCATTGAGGAGAGGGCTGCTCCCACATTTCAGCACTGAAACATCACACACCTGGCTGCTCCCTCTCACTGTCTCACCTTCCCCCAGCAGGCTCTCCAAGGAGGTGCCCAGCACAAAAGGAGACTTCAAAAGAAATGAAAAGTTTTCTTTGTCCTCTTAAGGAAACATTTAATGATTGCCTTTACCCCACTTTCAACCTGGAGTGCCTGCTCTTTATTCTCTAGGCAGGTGCTGAGAGATGAGGCTTTAGTGAGCAGCCTGATTAAAAACCAGTATCAGATGTTGGGAGACAATGTGTAATACGACAACCAACACTCACAGCATCATGTGAGAAATATAATTAAAAAGATTGCTCTGTGACTGTGCTGTTATAATTTCAAGCCTTGCATTTTACAATTAGAAACCATTTGTCTTCTAAATGGCAGGCTAAGTTTTGCTTTCTGCTTTGTCACTGTGAAATCAAGAGCAATTCTCTAAGTTAATAGCATAATCTTGGATTTATGCAAGTGCAGACTGAATTTGAATCGATATTCACTTTCTCTTAACTATCCTATAAATACTAATATACCCTCTCTCTTTATTTATTTATTTTTTTAAGCACACACAGCGAAAGCTGATTAAAGCCACGTTTCACAGGCAGGAACAATTGTTGCACATCACAATTTTGGCTATTTTTTGCAGGGTCTTAACTTTGCAGATGCTCCCGGATTTGAAATCTGGAGCTTGAGCCGTGACAGAGCTGTGCAAAGTCTGCCCACTTTCCTTGAGCTGCAATTCTGTGATCCACGTGCAAATGAGCTCCCAAATCACTCTCAGACCATTTGTTCCAACACCTCCACATCCCCCAACCCCACACATCCTGTGTGTAAATACCTACTGTATCTTGAGCTTGTCTGTGCTATAATGGGATGAAGACTTGGGGAGGAGGAACCCCCATCTAAAAGAGGTTTGTAACAAGGGAAAAAGTAGCTCTAACAGAGTAGCAACATCACAGGAACAGAGAGAGGCATTGTTACAGGCCAAGTAATCCTGTGACACGCTACTGTCAGTCATAGCTTGACACCCTGCTGGGCCAGCAAGACATCAAAGCCCACCCCATACCATCTTACATGCTCTTTATCAGCTAATCAGGCTATTCTTCCCGAAATAAAGCTCCGTTAAATCCCCTGCTCACAGGGGCATTCCCATCCTGTTGCCCATCTGCTGAGGAGGGTCAGCTGGAGCAGGAGGCAGAGCAGTGGCCTGTCCCTGGTGGCTGCTGAAAGCAGGACAATGCAGGCTCCAACTTTTTATTTTAAAATCCCTTCCCCTTGCATTTTTTTTTTTTCTTTTCACGGGATAGGTGCATGTGCAAGAGAAGTGCCCAGCCCTGGAACAATTATGTGGATTAGTGCTTTAATTGCATGGCTAAGGTTTGCTAACGGGGTTTGTAGCAACAATTACATGGAAAGAGTCACAATTAATGCTGATAAAGAAAATATTTTTTTTCCTTTGAATTATTGCAATGATTTTACTGGCAAGGCAGAGGTTTGGATGCTGCCATTGCACTGGGGAAGAGAGCGTGTCCTTAGCACTGTGATCTCAAAAAAAAGGATTGTCTGTCCTGTGGAACCAACTCAGAGCAGCCAGGATCAGATGCACAGAGCACCTTCAGCTCCTCTGCAGGCACAGAAGAGGGTTCAGGGCTCCTCCAGCAGCATCAGGGAGTCTCCAGCTCCTTACACAGAACAGGAGGACCCAGAACAGCCCTGAGCACACAATAGAGGGGACAAAGCTGCAACTCTGGGCTTGCTGCAGACTATTCTCAGGAGAGATCCCACAGGATTTTGCAGAAATGTTTTTGCCAGAGCTTCTCACACCTCCAGGTTTGCAGAAGGATCGTTTCTACCAACAGATCTGCTCCTCAGTTCCTGGAGCAAGCCCAACCACCTTGAGGAGCAAAGCACAGCACAGCTCAGGAACATGAGACTGACCTACCTTTTTGGTTTTGGTTTGGTTTTCCTCTTTGAGCCTGCAGCTGGAAGAGCAGTCAGGTTCTGGGGAGCATCTCTCAGCCCAAAGCTCTTGGCTATGTGACCCAGGTGGAGAGATTTGATGTGGAAGATGTGCTTGAGGTCCTTGGGGTAGGTGGTATAGGCACAAAGGAAAGACTGCAGTGCTGAGGGGAAAGAAAAACACCAGTGAATTCTGTTTGCTGCTGCATTTATATATATATATATATATATATGTATACACCCACTTAAAGATTCAGCTGTTCCAGCTCAAAGGACATGGGTCTGGTCCTTTGGGACACCTTCTGGTCAGCAGCTGGCAGAAAAGGTTGGCATGTTAAAAACCTGTGAAGGTTGCACAGTCCTGGTACAATCCCAAAAGGGGAAGGTAGGTGCTGGGGAGGTGTTAGGAACTGAAACAAAGCTCCACTGAATTGCTCTGGGTTTGGCTCCTGCAAGGCTGCTCCTTTGGCCACAAAAGGTGAGTTTGTAGCACATCTCTCCAGAGTCATTGACACTGAGTGGCAGCAGATAAGAGGAGAGTGGGAACAGAGATGCAGGGATGAAGAAAGAGAAGCATGGAGATGGCACAGGAAGACTCCTCTGATATTAGAGTCCCAGTAGTCCATGCATTTTTCACCAGTTACCAGCTAGTCCCTTATAAATATCTGAGAGCCGGATGGATTTCCTGACTCATCAGCACTCTGAGAACAGAGCTCACCTTCTCAAAAGGGAAAAATAATAGAACTGTGTGCAAATTTCCCTTCCCATCTTTATATTCCTGTAATGCCCTTCCCTCAGGGCTCATTGCTCTAAAGACAATCATCCACTAATATGAGCACTACCTCTGCTCCTCCCCGTCCCCAGAATGTTCACTACACCCGGGCTGGCCCCTGCTCTGGGAATAGAGGGACTTCCAGGAAGGAAACTCTGCAGCTCAGAAAATGCCTCCCCTCAATCCCCTGCTTGCTCAACCTCCTGTGTCCCCCCAGCCCTCACTCCAAAGCACCTCCTGCACCTTCCTCTCCCTCTCACTCACGACAGCAGTGAGCTCTAAACTCTCACCTCTCCTGCCCTTGCCTGTTGAGCCACCAGACCAGCAAGTTTGCCCACAGCTTATGTCTAATCTCCTGGCAGCAGCCGGAGATTGGAGTTTATGAACAGTAATAAAAATGTCATTTTAGCAGATCAGCTCCTGGAAGGACCCAGGGAATCCATCAAAGCTCTGTTTACTGAGCAAAGCGAACTCCTTTTCCCAATCGATGAGAAGAAAAGATTGAGTTTTTTGCACCTTCTTCCCAATTTCACAATGCTGCTCTTTTAGAGGCTTCTGAGCACCGAGAGACCTGTGTTTTCCCAAAAAAGAGAATGCTAAATTCCGAATACTGTCTCAGTCTCCTGTCTGAAGGCCATCCTTCTGAGGGCTTATAAACCAGCTCAAATGCTCTCAAAAACCCTGTTCTGCTGCTTTTTTTTTCATAAAGTTATTGGTCAAATTCACCTATGAGAAGGTGTAACTCTTCAAAGGGAACAATAGGAACTTGCTCCTGCTTTGAATTCAGTCCCATTGGAGCTAATACAGCTGTCTGCCTCACAGCATTTGAAATGGCTGATACTAAAGATCCTGTTATTATGAAGGCTGAGCTCACCTCCCCCAGCCTGCAGAGAGGAGAAGCTGCTGGTACCAACTCCCCAGATCAGTTAGAGAATCAAAGTGTCAAAGGCTCCCCTCTTCCCAAAGTCCTGACAGACATCTGCCAGATCCAGCTGTGAGTCAGAGCACACAGAACCAGGGAGAGCTGCAAGGCACTAACCCAGAGCTGAGCTGAGAGCCTGGCTGGACCTGCAGGTCACAGGGCCAGCCCAGGAAACTGCCTCACCTCCAAGCAGCTCAGAGCTGAGATGTTCATTTACAGCACCCACGAGACAGAAATGAAGACCTTTGTGGATGAGATTCTTTTTAAAATCTTTACTATCAGGTCTTTAGACCTCTCAGTGTTGCCAGAGCCATGTGTTTTGGCTTTTATGTGCAATTAGAGTGGCTAGATACTGAAATCTTTATTGGCTTTTTTTTTTAAGCTGAAATTCTTTTATGATTTTGTGATCAAAGAGACAGAGCTTTAGGAAAACAACTCACAAAGACTGGTAACAGTGCTGGTCAGGCCATAATTCATGTACAGGGCTCCTTATTTTGATGCTACAGGAACAAACTGCCTCAGCTGTTCAGAGTTTTTACCACACCAACACAAGTCTAAGGTAACATGTACTGGCTGGGAGTGGGATTTGGACTTGTTCTCATGTAAGACAGAGGATTTAGATTGGTCCTTTGCACCCCTGTACCCTCATTTTTCCCCAGGAAACGTAAGTGTGGAAAATCAAAGGAAGAAAAGAAAAAAGCCAGCATGTTCTATGTATGATGGGGGTTAGATGGGCTGGTTTGTTGTTATTTTAAACAGGGGAGGAGAGGGTGATGAGATGTGAAAGGGAGACAGGTGACATAACCTGTTCACCAGGCTCTCAGCTGGCAGCCAGCTCCCAGCACTGGCCCCAGGGCATGGCCTGAGAAGGGTTGGATAAACTGGGAGGCACTTTGCCAGAGCAGGTGGGAGCAGGAGGGAAGGATGCACCAAAACCACCATGGATTTGAGCATTGTGCCACAGCTCTGGGCCCCTGTGACTCTGCTGTCCCTCTCCACACGCAGGCACTGAGGACAGAAAGGAGGAGGCAAAATGCTCAACTGCTGGCTGTAAAACTGGGAAACCAGGAGGAGGAAAGCAGGGTTTGCTTCCTTACCCTCTTTCTGTAACTCAGGGGCACATAGGATCAGTGTCCTGAGCTCCTTCTGGCCCCAGAGCTCTGAAATGAAGCACCTATCACCATGCAAAGCCTTGGGATGAGCATCCTCCACTTCCCAAAGGGGCTCCACTCTTGCTAAGGTTCACCCTCCAGGTAGCAGGGCCCAGCCAGACCCCTCCTCCCACCCATCTCACTGCTGATCAGTCAATCAAGTTTGAAGGGCAGCACCTTCCCTGAACCATTTGATTTGAGTGTGAAAACCACGGGACCCAGAGGCAGAAGGGGAGAGTGGGCAGGGAGCCACTGGCCTTTTGAAAGCAGGCTGCAGTGCAAACACTGCTTATTAACATTGACTAGGGCAGAAAATGGGGAAAAACAGAAAAAGAGAGAGAAACAAATGCATCTCTGGCACAGTTTCCAATTGATTGTCTGCCATGAAAGCAAAAGCCAGCTGCCATGTTAATTATTCATGATGCCTGGCTCAGAGGGGAGGAAGAGGGGCTTATGGAAGCCACTCAGCAGTGGAAAATTTGCATATGTAGATAGCAAGAGTTGGAAAAAGAGGTGGAGTGCTCCTCTACAAGATAAATGGGATGCACAACATTTCAGCATTTCCTGATGTATTTTCTGTGCTTCTTTTCTGTGGCTAAAGAAGTTATTAATGCTGAGGTCAGCAACAAGTGTGTGTGGGTGGGTGTGTGCACAGTGACACTGGGTAGAGAGGAACCACAGAGGTTTTTCAGTTGTGACCAGAGTTATTCACTGGTTGTTCCTGTCACAGGCATTTCAGGTTAGAAGTTTGCATGGGGTACAAGAAATCCCAAGGGAGCAGCAAGAAGCTCATCTATGCAGAATGAAGGATTATGATCGTGTTAGTCACATGCTTTGGGATTGTGGATTTAAAAGTGCAGCTACAGAACTACACCACACAGCTGAAAATGGGTGCAAGCTGCTTGTGTAGCAAGTCCAACACTTTCACTGCAGGAGGAAGGTGTTTGAAAACCCCAAGGAACTGAAATCAGCACTGCAGCTGTGGTGAGATTACAGCCCAGGGATGTGCAGTGGTGAGGGGAGAGCAAAGAGTGAAACAGCAGAATTTCAAATCCTTTGGCCCTCAGTACAGCCACACATAAATAAAAAAGCAGGTAGTCACAGGAGATTCTCTGGTTGCTCTGCTGTGTCATCACCTAAGAAAGGAGCACAACTCTCAGAAAAAAACAGCACCTCTGACCTCCTGAATGATCACTTCTCAAGATTCCAAACAATCTTCATGCTGAACTTAACTTTTATCTTGAGAACTGTCTCTCCTTCTCCAGTTTCTCCAAACATTGTACAACTCCAAGAGCAATTTCCCCATATGGTTTTGGACCCCTTGGAAGGTGATTTCAGAAGGTGAGCACACAAGGCACACCTGTATGCAGGTGCACACAGCAGGTACACAGAATGGTAAACAGGAATGATGCAGACCATTAAAATTCATCTCACCAGAACCCCCTTGAACTGGAAATGCTGCAGAACTGAAATAACTTCTACACAAGCTTAGAGAGCAGGGCTTGACTCAGAGCAATGAGGTAAAAAAGAAAACAATCAGGAAGGGAGATGTGGGAAGAGGAGACTCAAAAAAGGGGAAAGGCTCCAGTCCTAAATACTGTGAGCAAGAATGGCTTAGTCTCTTTCATAAAGGGCTTGCATTTTGTGGACTTGCCTCAGTAACTCATAGTCAAATTCCCAGTAACTGCCCAGGAGCTCTGGGGCCTGACTTCCCACAGTGCCTACCCTGCACCTCCTTTATGGCTCCTCTCAGGGGACAGTTTGATGTTTCTTTTCCTACCACACCCCCAGCAAGACTTGAATCTTTCTCCCAAATCTGTCTTCCTCTTGATTTTCCAAACTGAGAGGAAGAAAGGCAGAGTCTCTTACACTGCTCAGTGACAACTGCTTGGAAAAGATGGCACATCAAACCCCAGACTTGCACACAGCTACAATTATCAAGTCCATCCCAGTTTTTATTCTTCCTGCCTTTTTGAGTTCTTGCCCCTCTGTCTTTCATCTCTCATCCCACACAACCAGCTCCAATCCTGGTCAGGGCTGCATCCTGTCTTTCAGGCTTCAAATTCAACCCTGGAGTGAACTGGAGGCATCTGATGGGAATTGCAGCAGGATGTGGTGGAGAAGTCACCCATCCCCTTCCCAGCATCACACACACAACCCACCTGCTCCTGTGATTGGGTCAAAGCCCTTGGATGTGAATCCCACTGAAAGCCAAGACTAAATCTCATTTGCACGTAATATGGGAACGCCAGAAATTAACATTTAATATCACCACAAAGCCTTCTGGGCCTGCCTCAGCCCCCTGCAGAGCCCAACGGCCCCAAAATGTTTCTTCCAGGCCTTTCCCCTGATGCTGTGCCCCAGAAGAAAACCTTGGCAGCTCCTCTGAGCCCTTGTGGGATAAGGGGAAGGGAACTCACTGACCTTTTTTTGCCCACTGGACAGTCCCCTCGCTGGAGTGGACGTGGTTTTCAAATTTTGTCTGCAGGACCGTGGCCCTCTCCCGGACTTCCTGAGGGTTCTTGCCACAGGATTTCTGCCAGGGAGGCAGGAGGATTAGAGGAAAGAGAGAATTTGAGTCAGGAATAATGAAGCAGTTTACAATAGATTTAATAACAGTAAAATCACACAGCAACTACCCAGGGGCCAACAAAGGTAATCCTCTCAATATTACTAGAGGAAAAAAAAAATCCAGATAAAGATGTTAAAGTCAGAGCAGCCAGTGAGTGCCGTGTGGTGGGGAGAACAAATCAGTTTTAATTTTGTGTTTTCTAACATCTATCACGTATCTTTTTCCCTTGCTTTTCTTTTCTTTTCCTTTCCCTTCCCTTTTTTTTTTTTTTTTTTGCTTCCAGGTACAACAGGCCAGATCCCACTGCTTGTTTCCATTGGAATTATTTGGAATAACTCCCCCCAGACCCTACACTAACAGTTTCAGAGTGATGCTGCAAGCTCCCCTGTGCACTTCCCCAAAACACTCAGGGCAGGAGACAGTGAGATCCACAATCACCCCCAAGCTCCAGAGAAGAGCCCAACTTCAGCAGCTGAAGTGAACAAAAGCAACCAAATGAACTTCTCATCAACTCCATCATGGATTTCTACATGAAGTTTCCTGACTGTCAACACATCATATTTGACTGGAACTGCCATCACTTGGCTCCTCTAGAGCAGGACAAGCCCCTTGCACCAAAGGCACGACAGAATAAACTTCCTCAGGCCAAAAGGGCAATTTTGCATGTGTTCCAGCTTTCCTGGGATCAGACTGTAGGATGCAGTTCAGGAAATGGAAAACAAACATTCCTGGGAGCAAGCTGTTACTGGGAGGAGAAGAGAGGCTCTCCCCCTCTCTGAGGGATCCAGGCAGAGAAAGGAAATGTGGACCAGAAAACAAGTGAAATTTTTGATGGAAAGCTGACAGCAAAGTGCAAAGCCAAGCATCCATGGATGTGCACCTCTCCCAGAAAAGGGCCACAGTTCTCCAGTGTGACTCAAGACAGGAACCAGCATCCAAATGGGAGAGTGCCAGATCCAAGGCAGCAACCTGATAGTGGTCAGACCCCTCACCCGAGCAGGGCTGGCTGAATACAAACACCCAGCTCCTGGGATTCTGCAGGAGGCCTGTGCCAAAGCAGCAATCCTGCTGTTCCTCTCTGGCAGATCTGCATGCTAATGCTGCAAACCCCTTTCCTCTGCACTGCTGCCAGTCCAGAGCAGCCACATCCCATTGACACCACAAACAAACCCCAGGGACAATGGGGGCTGCCAGCACCTGACACAAAATGCTCTCCTGTCCCAGATGTGCCACTCTGTACCCAACAGCAAATGTGCCCAGAGACAGACCTCAAATGTAGTTTAAAAGCCCTGCACTGTGCCCTCTCTGAAACTCTGGATGCCACACCTACCAGAATTCCAGGTAATTCCTCAGCAAAGAAATCACATCTGAGGCTGCAGCTCCTGCTCACTCACTGCCTGGACTGACTGTCCACCTGCACCTCCAAAGAGGTTTATTTTAACTCATTAACTCTCCCAGATTTCTGGTCTCTGCTGTCTCCCAATCCCCTCAAGAAAGGCTCACGACCCATCTCACAGAATCACAGCACGACTTAGGTCAGAAAAGACCTCCAAGATCATGGACTCCAAACTTTGACTGATCATCACTTTGTCAACCAAACCATGGCACTGAGTGCCACATCCAGTTTTTCCTGAACACCTCCAGGGATGGGGACTCCACCACCTTCCTGGGCAGCCCATTCCTAGGCTTGACCACTCTTGCAGTGAAGAAATTCTTCTTGACGTGCCTTTCCCGGCACAGCTTGAGTCTGTGGCCTCTCCTCCTGTCCTTGTTCCCTGGGAGCAGATCCTGACCCTCCTGTCTGTGAGTTCTCTTCCCTGAACCTCCTTTTCTCCAGGCTCAGCCATGTCCCTCAGCTGCTCCTCACATAATTCACTCTCTGGACTCTTCCCCAGCTTTGCTGCCCTTCTCTGGACACTCCTTTCACAGGTTCCTTTGACTTCAGCTGTACCCTGAAGTTGAGACCATCCCCAGCCAAGGTCCCTGCAGAGGTTCAGTGACCCCCAAGTGCAGCTGCCTGCCCGAAGTGGCCACTCCTTGTTGTCACCACCAAGTTTCCACCGACGTGAAACACAAAACTTTCTGGCCCCGCCTGCTCCTCCCGGCCCCCAGCACTTTCCTTTTGTTAAGCCTCCTGGCAGCACCAAGTGTCACCTTCCCAGCGCTTTTTAATATGAATGTGAAATTAGTGAGGTTTGCCCTTTCCCCTGGCGGACAGAATCCTCTGTTATTAAAAAGTAAAGCACTTTAATAATGAAAACTTTTTCTCTTTTTCCTGTGTTTTAACTGTTTAAAATTAATGAGAAGGGCATAACGGTTGTCAAAGCGATATTGAAAGCTGGGTAGCCAGGACCGAATAAGCACGAAAATCCCTCCAGAGTGTTAAATAAACAGTGCTTCAGCCCCCTCTGAATCCCTGTGTTGGTTATTGTATACATTCTGTAACAGCACTCAGAATAGATCTGAGCACCGGGGAGGCAGAAAGGTTTCAGAATTCCAATAAAGGCCTCAAATTAAAGACAGCCTGGTGCGAATTCCAGGAGAAAATTAAAGAGACCTCAAGCTTAAGTGACAGGTGACTTGCTTCTGTGTCACAACTGTCAGGGGATTTAGTGATAATATGGCAATATATTACAAAGGACTTTTCTTATTCCCCCCTTTAGGTTTCAAAATGAGGCATCTCTTCTTCCTGGTGCTGGGGGAAAATAAAAAAAAAAGTAAGACAAAAATGAGGGATAAAAAGCTAGGTGCATAATTTCCAAAGTGTGAGGTCAGTGCAAGAGATATAAATAAAAAAAAAGCAAATGGCAGGAAACATAATGTCCTCAGAAAACAGCTTCTCCCCTCCTCCCATCTCCACTTTGTCTTTTATCCCCTTCAGACCCTTGAGACAGAACTCATTTTAAAATTGCACCCTAATGGGCATGAAAAAAACCCTGTGTTTGATTCCTGTCTTCCAGGGAGGTTCATCTAAAAAACAAAACAAAAAAAAACCCACCCCAATAATAAAAAAAAAAAATCTAAATTTAAAACTGACTCAGAGGCAAACTGAAAATAAAACCTGTCCATGACTGAGTGTCTGGACAGATCAAATAAATCAGTGCTACTGGAAGGGCATGGAAGCCATTCCTTGTGCTTTACTCACACAGGCAAGCTTTAATCCTGGTTTGGATGAGCAGGACAATTAATTTGAGACCTTACACATTTTTCCAAGACCCCAAAGATAAAAGCCTACCCCAGAGGTTTGCTTGATCTGCATCCCCATCCCTCTGTTAAATAAGCAGCACTGTTGCCACCATGGAGAAACAGTGGGATAGGAGAACTTTTTCTGCCTTGTGATTCCTTAGAAGTCTGTTCTGGCAGATCCCAAACCACTGGCATAATGATTGTGGACAATAACATTATTTATAAGCTAAAAGAAGTAATGCAAGGGGAAAAAAAGTCAAAGTGCAATGTTATTTAACCAGTTTGAGACATCAGGGTAACTCTCAAAAATGCCAACTCCACCAGGAAAAGATACATGGATTTCTGTCAAAAGAAGAAAACTTCCAGTGATGAAGATGGCAGGTTTTAGGTTTGAGAGGTTGAGATAAGTACTGAAAACTTCTGATTTCATTAAGAGAACATGATAATGGAAAAAAAAATTGAAACACACTAAGACTAGACTGAGGTAGAAAAGTTCATTCTCAAAACAGGAAAAAAAAAGAAAGATAGGGAAACCCACCAAAAAGGCTGGCTGTAACATCTCCTGCTTCCATTATACTTCAAAACAAAATGAAGGATTTTGTTTTAATAACAACTTTTTGCTAACCTCCACACACCTTCTCTAGAACTCACCAAGTCCCCCTTGCCCCCCTCCATAAAAGTTGAAAGATCAAATTTATTCTCTTTGTAGGCAGGTGAACATTCACACGCCCAGACATAGCCACATATATATTTCATATACCTAAATATAAAATATACATTTTACAGGCACTTCAACTTGCTCCCTGGCTGCACACAGAAGCCCAAAAAATACATGTTCCAACGTGGTACTTATAATGGACTTGAGTTGAGGCAATGAGAACTGAAGAGCATCATAATGAGGTTCCTGTGAGCAGGACTATAATATATACATGACTCAGAGCACGGAGAGCTGAGAGCAGAGCTCAACCTCCCTCCAATGGCAACGTCCCACTCACATCAGTTCAGCTGACACCTCCTCAATCCCTCCTGTCCCACTGCACTCCCAGCTTGTTGTACTGTCCACGTGGCAAATTTAGGGAATTTAATAGAGATTGACCCTCCTGAGAATTTGGGAAATGCCACGGCAGGTTCTGAGTTGACCACTCAGAGCCTCCATGGCAATATAAATATGGAGCTAACAAATACAACAAGTCCTTGATTACATTAATATATTTTTCAAGTAATTCCTGAAGGAGTCTGTTTCATATTGACAGAAATGCTGTAATTCCATCCCCAATAAGTGATACAGAATTTTTCCTATGAAAAGAAGCTCTAGTCTTAAATCCCAATTCTTTCAGATTGAGTCTCATAAAAACTGGTTATTCTGTATTTCTAAGTTCCTGAGAGAGATTAAAACCATCCTACAGCCACAGTGGATGGATCTCAGCACCAGTGAGGTCAACAGCAAAATCCCACTCGCTTTGATGTCAGAGGGAAAAGAGGAACTTAATCCCACCTTTGAAAGCAAAAGGAACCAAGTCCTTCTGTGCAAGTTCCTGTGTGCAGCACCTGGCACAGCAGGGCCTGCCCAGCAGCACTGCCCAAACCAGCAACTGCTCCTTTCAAAGAGGGGCTGGGTTTAGGGCTTTTTGGAAGGAAAGGAAGAAAGTCAAAAGAAATGTCTTAAAAAAATTCTGTGCTTAAATGTGTAGAGCATTTGTCAATTTGGAGGCATGGTAGAAATACCAAACTGCTCAGTTTTGGTAGCAAACAGACTTGGTTAAGTTTTTCTTGCTAAAAAGGGATTTTCTCCTGCTGTTTTTCAAAACTTAAACTGAGATCTCCTGGAACAAAACTTGTACTCTTTTTTGCCCACTTCCCATGAAATACCATTTGTCCTCACATCTGGAACAGCGAATATTCTGTCCCATGTCAGTAACAAATTTAAAGTACAATTTCTGCATAAATGGAATTGTTGAAAAAATTTTCAAAGGAAATCTGAAGTCACTCTCCCTATAAGCACATTTGAGACAAAAGGAAAGTATTCATACATGGAACTATTTAAAATAATTTCTGCACTAATGAAGCACAACTGAATTTGTCACGAGGCGATATCCTTGGCATGATCCTGACATTTAAAACACAGCCATTACAGGCTGATTTCAGCCAAAAAGAGTGGTGGGAGAGAGCTTTAAATAGAGCTGCATCTCAGCTGAGCTCAGATCTGGCTGTGTGTGAGGTGCAGGAACACTGAACATCTTTCACAGGCCGTGTTTACCAGGAACACCACGGCTCCCACCAGCCAGCGCCGGGAACGAGGCGCCTCAGACACGGGGTAACAAAAGCATGGGCAGGCAAAACAGCAACAAGAGGGGAAAAAAGAGTGTGTGCTGCATCATGCCTGACACATTCTTGACTTCCATTCAAAATGCAGGTTCTTGCAGGATTTAATTTGCCAGAGCGCAGCAACGCCCGAGACATCAATTGCAAATGAGTGAATTCTGTGAATTAGCAACTTGAAGGCAGACCCAAAGCTTGCCCAAGTCAATAAAAAGGTGCCTGTCAAGCCAGGGAGCTTTGTTTTAGGCTCCAAGTAAATACAGATGATAAAAACCCCGATGTAACACATCACCAAATGCATTTTCCTTGTTTCTTCAGAGAAGTTTAGAGCCATTTGTCATCTCCAACAGTATTTTAGTGCAGAAATACAGGAAAAACAGGAACATTGTGAGGGAAGAAACACAGAGCTTTTGCATCCAGAAACCTTTTCTGCCTGTTACAAAGATATTTGCTGAACAGTTATCAAGCAACTGCTTTTTGGGAACAACAAAAGACTGAAAAATTGTGATATAAGGTAGGTCTATAATTATTTACACTGTCTGACATCATGGATGTAAAGACAGACGCTGAGGCAGGAACACTTGTGATGTTGGACTGGCAAGTGCAAACTGGAGCAATTCCAAAGCAGCAGAGTAACTCACCTTGCTTCCTGCTCTGTGCAACTTGAAGCGATCATCTTTCATCAGGCTGGCTAACACCTTCTCCATCTTCAGCTCTGAAACACTGAAGCAAAAAAGACAAAAAATTACTGTTTCTCCTGCTTTGGAACACAGTGTGGAATGAGCCACAGACTGGTAATGGAGAGCAAAACAACTGAGATGCACAGTTCAGCTTGAGAATTTATTCCTGAAATACATGAGGTCTTAGCCCAGACACTCCCTCATCACCCCTGGAACTACTGTAAAATCCAAACCCCTGCTTTCAGTGGCACAGAGACACAGTTTCACCCACAATTTTGTCACTGTTTTAAGTCAACAACACACACACTCCAATTCCAGCAGAGCATCAAAATAACTGAGGGTAGACTTTCCACTCACTGGAAATCTCCTTGGCTCCCAACCAAGAGGAACTGATTAAAGAAATAAATTGGATTACATTTCCATTATTATCATAATTTTTCTTTCCTTGCACTGAGAAGCATCAGGACAATTGGAAAGCACCTGGTTATTCTTTTCACCAAAAGAAACTCAAGACAGAGCTGAAGCAGCTCATAACATTAATGCTTCTTGTAAATTTGTTTTGTAACTATAAAGAATAAGATCTGCAACCTCCACCTTGAACCCAGGGGTTATCCAACATTTCTTTTTTCACTCAGGAGCAGAAGGTTGGTTGTGTAACTGTGAGAAAGAGACTGACTGAGGCACCCACAGGCTGGAAACACCTGCTCCGTTTTATTTACTACTCCTGCCACATCTTGTCTCCTCCAGTTTAGCTCCCCGAGTCTCTGGAATGAGACACAGAGCTCAACCCTCACTCAAAGGATGATACTTTCATGTTTACACCAATTTGTTCCCACCCATGTTAATGACCATGCTCACAAAACCAAAGAGCTGAAACTAAAGGTGTGCAAAGACACAGCTCCTTCCTCCCCTAGTGACTCAGGCTCAGAAGGAAACAACAAAACCCCGAGGAACTTTCCTCATCAGCCAATTCTCCTGCAGCTTCCTTCCCTCTGGTGACATTTCTTTCTTTCTTTCCCACAGGATCCTATGTGATTCCAGCTCCTTGCTACCTTGCTCAAGTCAAAGCTCACAGGCACTTCCCAATGGACAAACTCACCCTCCAATTCATTTATAGCCTCAAAAGCCACCTCTGACACCACACACACAGTTTGATTTCCTTTCCTGCTCTGAGAACTCACCTCCCCTCTCATCTGAAGTGCAAAGCCAAAGCCCAGCCCATTAGGGACTCCACAGCATTTTTTTTTTAAATACAGGAGACTCAGTCAGCTGTCCTAGCCAGGCTTCACACTGGGCATTTATTTTCATTCTGTCGACTCACATTCCTCCTGTAGGCTCAACCAGATGATTTATTCTCCAGTCCTGCTTGCAAGACACTGCTGGGTCCTGCTATGGCCCAGATATGGAAATGCTTAGAAACCTGCTTCATTTCCAAGTGAGCAGTCCTGCTTAAAGGTGCATTTACAGGACACTAGAAATTCTTTGTCCTCTTTAACACTGTCTTAAGGGGTACACACACCCCAGGTGACAGCACAGGAACAGCTGTGCAGCTCCAGGCCATTAATATAATAGCTGCATCCAAACTGGGTCCCATTTCCAAGGGAATTACTGATTATAAAAGCTGATGTATGTGGGCCCAAATTTTCAGTAATGGGCAAAGGTCATGCCTAGAAAAGAAGCCAAGGAGTTCACTTGGGATTAAACCAATCTAAGGAAGAAAGAAATCTTTGGGGTCCAACAGTTCTCAGATTCCTGAATCTCAGATGGTCAGAAAGGAACCATTGCTGGTATTCTTCCATTTGTAAAGTATAGAACAAAATTATAACAACAAGGATATCTTCACCTTTTCACTCCAAGCTTTCTACCATCTAGCTAGCAGGAATGGATGAATCTCTGCCACAGGGTGTGACAGGATATTGTGATCCTCATCTGCTCCATCCTTCCCAGTTAAAGCAACAAATTCCTTTACTTTTGCAACCTGCCTTTTCAACCTCAGCCAACTCAGCATCACAGCACAAGGAAAGGAGAAGGTGCAGAGGAACAGCCATCCAGCCTGGAAGGGATGGGCCAGAGTGGGCATAGGACACCCTACAAGGGAGAGCAGCCCCCCCATGTGCAGCTGGGCCACCCCATGCACAGATTCCTTCACAGAGGATGCAGAGACAGGCGGGGGAGTGATGGGGGAGAAAGGGAAATGGAGCATAAAATGACAACCGAGGGTTTCTCTGTTTGGTTTTGAAAAGTATAACAGCAAATTAAAACATAAATGGTAACCACTTAAGCAAGAAGAAAGCAGACCTCCCCCTTCCCCCTGCAAAGGTTGCTTTGACACGGCTATGAATGAAAATGTCAAACCTTTGACATTGATTTGTCGGAGTTGTCACCCCCTCTCGGGTCCTCCCCTCGCCTGGCTTGTCGCCAGCAACAGATCCCTGAACCGGGTTCACAGCGGGGAACCAGGAGGGGGAACAGCACAACCCCCGAGCAGGGAGGGAGAAAACGACTGCAGCAGGGAGGGAAATGACTCAAACGACTCGTGCCTTCACGGTGATGCCTCCTCCTTTATAAATTAGTTAGGCCGCCGTTAGCAGATAAAGAAATTATCTGATAGCTGTCGAGGCAGGCGCTGCGAGATTGCAGCTGAAGAGGCTAGGAAAGACATAAAGGAAAAAAAAAAACAACAAAAACCTCACATTTCTTCTGCTTGTTGCCTCCTCCCTTTGAAGGGAAATCTGTTAGTTGTGCTTGGAGCTGAGACAGAACATTTTGGAGTCTATCCTGTTTTTTTGAAAAAAAAAAAAAAAAGAGGGGATGCAGAGAAAACATGAGTGTGCACGTGCCTGCACATCCACATTTACAGCTGGGCAGAGCAGCCACAACTTCCAGGCACACAAAGCCCAAACTGAAAGTTGCAGAGAGAGGAGGCAGCTTTGCTGAGCCCCAACAGGAATTACTGATCTCAGCAGAGCCAAAGTGAGATCGTTTTGGCAAAGGCTAACGCTGCTTTTCCACACTGGAAGCCAAGGAGAGGCTTCAGGTACCGGTGAAAATTAATTGCAAGCGATTTCCAATTTCAAAGGCAGTCATCTCTAATTCCGAAGTGGATTTTCATCCAGGAACAAAGCCACGTCTGCTCTCATTACTTCCGACTCTCAACATTCCTGGACTTACTCCCATGCATGCTGGGGTGGGTGGAGGGGTTTAGGAAAAAACTCTGGGTCAGATTCTCATCCCCTGTAAACCAGCAGAACACTGCTCATTTACACCAGCTGAAGGCTGCGGGGACACATCTCATGCTTTGTCTTCTTCAAAATACATATTTTATGAAGTATTTACATTTCAATAAACCCAGCGGGAACTTCATTTAAAAATGGAAAAAAAACCCAACAAATTAAAAAAAAAATTCACAACACACACTCATCCTCGGCAAAAACCCAAGAGATTTAAAAATTAAGCTAAGAATGGAAAAAAAAAAAAGCAAACTCCAGTAACTTGTGCAGACCAAGTCAAAAGCTACAAAGACTTAGGGTAAAGGAACAGAAATGAGCAGTGCTTAAGAGGCTCGGTGACAGTCCAACACACGCTGTCTTTTGCCCTCACACTGAATTAAATTGTCAGGATTATCACCATAATGCTCTGTTTATGAAGGGTAATGGCAATTTGTGCTGATGGCACTTGCTGCCTTGAGCTTCAAGCTGCCTTCCTGCATCTTCTCAGTAATTCATCAGCTCCCTGCTCTATCCCAGTGCCCCTTCTCCTCATCCGTGTGGGAAGAGCGGAGAGGCCGGATCGCCCCGTGCCCGTCAGGCGCTCGCTGCCTTCCCTCTGAGGATGGGGGGTCAAGGAGGGCAAATTACACTCCTTTCTGGCAAGTCCTTCATCTGCAGAACATAAAACAAACAACCAAAAGAAGAAAAGGCAATCCTCGGCGTTGTCTGAAAAGCGAAGGAAAAATAAATTCATATAAATCTCCCCCTGCTTATTCAGAGTCTTCAGGATTCCTGAAGACCACGGCCAGCTCAACAACAGGTTCTCCTTAACAGATGTAATTACCAGCCTGAGTGACACTTCCCTAAACTTGTTAAAAAACAATATTGGATAAAAGCATTAACATTTAAAATAAAAAGGAAGGAAATTTCCCTCTCCTTCCTCTAACTCTACCAAAATATTATAAAATAGAAAAATAGAACTTTCTACTTGGAGTTAAAAATTCACAATTATATGGGATTTCACCTTTAAATGTCAGTGCTGTTTGTTACATGAAAAAAAACCCTGTCAGCTTAGCCTTCCATGTCTTGCTGGTGTCTGCTTAATAGATAGTTACCTGGGATGATGGATGGCTCTTTGTTAGACCACTAAATGGCTCACAGCCTAGAATAAGCCTGTATTTACTGCCAACATTTGTTTGTTTCAAGGATGCAAAACCAAATTTGATTCCAAGCAGCTCCACCCGACAGAAACACAAGAAATAAAAGGGAACTAATTTGTGCATGAGTTTACAGGGCTCCATCAACACTGCTACAACACTGAAGGGACTCTGCTGATGTTCTCAAACGCTGAGAGACAGCAGAGCAGGGAGGCACAAACACCCAGCTGGCTGCTGGGGAGGCTGGAAATCCTGCCTAGAGATGCTGAGCAGCCAGTTGTGGGTTTTCTCTACAGAAGGACCATTGTGCAAGCAGAGCTGGACTAAAATCTAATCATGTGTCAGCCATCAGGTACCTGACTGCACACTGGGCTGGTTCTTACTGAGCCTGGCTTGCTCTCCTTGCTGCTACTCCCAAGTCCAAGCCAGAGCCAGGTAGGCTTGGAAGCACACCCCACTTTGGATCTGCAGTCCACCCTCCCTTTCTGCCTTCCAGGACCACACTGGGCTCTCACCACTTGCCAAAGCCTCTCCTATTCCTGTCACAAGCCACTTAAACAACACATCTTGGTCAACTAACTGCAGATATGACCCACAGCTCCCCAGCAATTTCTCCCCCAGATCTCTCCCAAAGGGCCAGCACAGTCTCTGACAATATGGTGCCATGCAGGCAGAGGGCCAGGGACCATCTGACAGGCTCATTTGACTTGTGATCTCCACATAGCCATGATCTGAACCCAGGGCCAGAGAGAAAACAATGGAGTGCATAGGATCTCTGACTATCCCTGCCCCTCACCACACACACTCACTCATGCACAACCTGTCAGGCTGATGATTCTCACACACTTCCCTCTTCTCCTTTTGCTAGTCTGGGGCCAGGCCTGGATCGCGCGAATTAATAAATTCTTATTAAAACCTGCACGAGACACAGTCCCGCTGCAAGTGCCACGGAAGGTTAATTAGCAAGGATGAGCTGAAACTTTTGCTCGCGTTTCTGACTCACTTAATCTTGTGAGAAGCCAGCAAGCTGACATATTCTGCCTCCGAAGGCGCCAGCACGAGCAGGCTGCTCCCGCGGCAGCCGATGCGCGCCGTCCTCCCGATCCGGTGGATGTATTCCGCAGGTGAAGCCGGAGCGTTGTACTTCAGGAAGGGGAAAAGAGCAATTAACAGGATGTTAATTATAAACCACACACCCCACACACTCACCTGGAACAAAAGGCACACCCCACACGCTGCACCTCTCCAGGAATTGGGCTGTTTGTAACATGCCTCATCCCCGGAACCATCACTCAGCCCCTCAGCGCAATGATTTTTTGACATGTGGATGTGACATGTTGGCCAACTTTCAGATAATAGGACAGTTTTCCCCATCTCAGTGTCTCTCTCTGCCTTTTACATTTTATCTCTATACAGAAAGCTGTTCGCTTCTCCTAAAAAAAAAAAATCAAATCTGATCAAATCTCACACCAAAGAGCGCCCAAGACTGCCCTCATGGAGCAGGGAGCTGCCTGCTCTGCATTTGGGATAAAAACCACAAAATAAAAAAACTGATGCCAATTTGGAGTCGGGCTAAATTGCTTTGTTTGGATTAAAGCAAATCATAGCTGGTTACAGGGTAGAATAAATCTAAGAGAGAGGAGGGAGTGCTTTCAGCAGTCTGTGATACAGGTAGCAACTGTCTTCCCTTGTCCAACTACCAGGCACCATGAAAATGTTCCTTAAAGACCCCCCAGATATAGCAGTGCCTCTCATTTACCTCACTGGGAATCAAAACTGCCCAGCCATTTGCAAGATCTGATAAAGGGTGACACATTTCCCTCCCTTTAACCTCCCCCTATTCTTTCCCCCCCTTCTTTCCTGGAAAAAATGAACAAGCACAGAGATACTGCTCAGAAATGAGCCCTCAGCAGTTTAACTGGAAAAAACCCAACAACCAAAGCCCACTCTAGTGTTTATACCTGTGCCCTCTGGCAAAGTTTCTACTGGCTAGAGGTGTGAGTAAGATGCTGTGAGCAATCTAATTGCTCCCTGCAGGTCCTTGCTCTTGGACACAGCTCTCAGGACAGCTGAGATTTCGCCTTCTGGACACACAGAAGTCTCCCAGGGCTTTAGGTAATTTGCACTGCGTTCTAACACTGGCAACTATATCTTTGGTTAAATTATATTAATATACAGATCTGGGAATTAAAGACTTCACTTCCACAGCCTTCATCGACTAGCTGGCTGCTACAATATCATTCTTTTTTTAAAAAACACAGAAATCAAATCAAATTTGTTACCTGAAGGGATGAGGTAGAAATTAAAAAGCTTTGTTGAGGCTCTGTGCCCTGTTCCTTTTACCCAGGTGTCGCTTGATACATGTGAATCTCTGGATCAGTTTTTCCTCTATTCAACTAACCTTTTTTTAATTATAAATCTTTTATAGAAATGAAATCTGTCTCATGCTCTCAGCCTCCTCTTTGAAACGACAGGCTGCTATTTTTAAGGTTCAATCCATCTTCCTTTGTTTCTATTTTTTTTTCCCTAGGACTATATTTCTGTCAACAGCAATGCAGCAGTGTGGGGTTTTGTTGGGCTTGTTTTCTTCAGGGAAAATCTCAACCATGCAGTTCTACTGGAAGCTGGATGCCTGCAGCTACTCAGCCCCAACCCAGCCAAGCCTCACTCAAAACACTCAGGTCACTGCAGTGACACTACTGGGCTACTCAATGTTTAACATCAGGAATGAACTTAAACTCCTCATGGAACTGCCTCCCCAGCAAGCTCAGGAAAACAGGAACACAACTGCAAGAAATGGCCAGGATTTCACAAAATTTGTCTTCTTGGGTGGGGAAATTGAGGGTGCTTCATCTCCAGACAGGAGAAACTCCCTACAACACTAGAATTATTAAACAGAAAAACAGACCAAGGCTATCCTAGCAATGCTTTATCCTGGCAAAACTGAGTCCCAGACCTGCAGTCAGGAACTTGTAGGTCTCCCACACCTGCAGGCATCAGCACCAAGACCAGCAAACTGCAGGAAGGTTCTGGACTGGGAAGGGATTTCATCTGAGCAAGGCTGCACTTATCACACACAGACACACAGAACAAACCCACCTGTACAATCCAGGTCACTTGAGGCAGGTCCAGTCCCCGTGCTGCTACATCCTTTAGAATTAATAAGGAAATCACTTTAGTAAAAATCCTTTGGAGGTATCAGCAGACTAAGGAGTCTTCTGGGATGGCAAGTATGTCTGAAAGCAACTGGCTATGTAAGTAGGAATTTTATGTGTCTAATTTGGGGAGAGATGGACTGAAAGTCAGAAATAGCATTGAGGGTTTAAAATGAACGGATTGTTGGCAGACTAATGCAATCAAAATGATCCACTACTATGGCCCAAAGCCTGAAGGATACAAACACCTATTTCAGGATGGTGGTGTTGAATTACAGCATTTTTGTACAGCCCCTCTGCATTGTATCTGAGAGAATCCACTGTGTAAATGGTAGTGATACCTTTGGTTCTTCAGTTTGTTCCAGTCATGAAAAGATATCTGCTCATGAGCACCTACCACCCAAACACAGAGAGGTAGAATTAAATCTCTGAAAGGCAGCACCAGTTCTGAGCACACCTTTATCCACAGCAAATCAAAGTACTAAAACCAGGCTGCTTATGATGAAAAGGGAAAAAAAAAAAAAAGGTCAATGGTCAAGAATCCCTGGCCTTGGGTGGAATGTCCAAAGATACACTGATCTCTACCTACAAATAATTAGTTGTTTCCTAGGTGATGGTCTGAAGTTGAGGAGCAGATGACTTGCAGGTCATCTGGCCCTAAAATAAAAGGCAAATAAACAATTTAGCAGAATCTGCAGGAAGCTGGAGCACAGCTTGAGGAGAGGGGACTTCAGCTATGTCTTAGATTTGCACCAGCCTGGCTTTGATTTGGAGAAACAAAACACAGCTACAAAGAAAAGAGTCTGAAGCTGCTGTCAAGGTGTTATCTGATGTGCCAGCTGGTGAGAAAACCCATCAACTTGGAGAAAGACTTGAATGAGACCCTTTAGTTATCCACAGCCAGATATCTCCAAAAATATACCCCTTCTGAGAGAAAAGAGAGTTTAAATGCTACCCAAAACAGAGAGTGCAAACACATTTCAATCTCCCTTCTTGATTTTCTGTTCATTAGTAATGTCCTCACATACTCCTTGGATTTTACATTCACCAGGCGCAATAGCAGAGCAGGTGTGCAGATTTAACTCTGTTAGGAAATGTTTTGCAACACATGTATCTTTTAGCTAGTTGCAAAATAGAATATATTAAGGACGTAAGCAGGAGCTTAATGTACTAAAAATGTGTCAGCCACCCACTGAAGTGTTTTCATGCAACTCCCACACACGTTAAAAGAATGGGAAGCTGATGTTTTGGCAGCAAAGGCCTTCCCATAAGCACTAACCAGGCTGTTTTGTGGCTCCAACTGCAGTAAAAGAGGAAACACTTTCCACAGCGCCCACTCCGAAATAACGCACACTCGCGCTCCAACACCCTCATTAAGGCGTGACTTGTTCCCAGAGTCAGAATGAACAGATGTACAAAAAGCCATTTAAAGGAGGTTGGAGAAAATAAATCAAGGGAAGTCGGGAAGCGTGTACAGCAGTTACCAGGATAACAAGACTATAAACTCTACAGCACGATCAGACAGCAGCGCTGACGGCTGATTCCGAGCTGGCTGGCTCTGTTCTTCCACGCTGACAAGGCTTTGGTCTTTTCCCTTACTGTGCTCTTCCTCACACCCAGGAGCTGAGGAAAGGTTGTCAGAGAAGGCTCTGACCTTGGGACAGGGCAGTTTCCCCAAAATAAACCAACAGCCAAGACACCCCTGTGGTCTGGAGCACCTCTAACAGGAGGAGGAGTGGACAGCACAGGCAGGAACCGTCCCTCTTGTCCATCCAGATTCTTTCCCTGCTCTTCCAAGATAATTTTCTCAACATCACAGCTTGGAAAATCACTGCCAGAGTCAGCATTTTCATGTGCATTTTCCCAAGATGACAAAGTTCACTAAAAGCCTCATAAACAGCCAGGGAGAACATTTTAGGAGAAAGCTTTCTCCCATCACCAGCCTTGCATTCACAATCGCTTTCACAGTGCCACCAACTCCACTCAGTTGTTACTGATACACAGCATCAGCTACTCTCCAGGGGTTTCCCTTGGCTCTCTTTCAAAAGCCTCTTGGGATTTACTGGTAATTGGAGTGTTTTGCAAACTCTCAAAGATTCCTCAGTATCAGTCCACCTGTGTCTCCTCAAGCTCCTTTTCCTCAAAGACCCTGGTAGAGAGCAGCAAGGTAGGACTAGGGTAAAAAGTTTGAGTTGATTTGCTTTCCTCTGCTGGCAGAGCCCATGAGTTTCAACTTCTCAGAATTTTAGAAAAATATTTGTGGGTCACCTTTCCAGGAGAGAGAACACAGCTCAAATAACAACAATCCAGTTTTACATTTATTCTATGCTCAGAAGCACTAACCTGCTGCCAGTACTCTTTCAAGAAGCCCAAGAGATTTCCAGTGTACCACTCTCCCCTTTCTCACTGCCTCAGGTGGCACTGCCCCTTCCATGTGTGACCTCACACCACCATTCCTTAATTACAGGGAAATCAAGGAGATGACACCTCGGCAGGTTGCTGCTGCCTCCTTTCCATGGGCAATGGAAGGGCCAATTCTTCAGTGACCATCTCATGGGAGCAAAAAAAAAAAAACCCAACAAATCTACACCAGTGCCATTTTAAACAATAACCTGAAGCCTTAAGCACGTTTCTGCCCTGATCCCAACTGCAAGGCACACAAGGGCACAGGATCAAGAAACAATCCACCTGAGGGATGCTAGAAAGGCTGAAATTTCTGCTTTGAACAATTCATGTTACCACCCTGTGCTTGTGGTTGGGGGGTACGAGGGTGTGTCCAAGAGAATGGGGTACAAAGAATGGGTGCCAGGGAATGGGGTACAGAGAATGGGGTACAAAGAATGGGTGCCAGGGAATGGGGTACAGAGAATGGGGTACAAAAAATGAGTGCCAGGGAATGGGGTACAGAGAATGGGTGCCAAGGAATGGAGGGCAAAAAGGCCACACCAAAAGGGAGTCCTGTCACTGCAGAAGATCAGAACCAACAGGGCCATGAAAGTTTTGCAAGGACCTTGGTTTGCTCAGTCCCTCTCACACAATCTAATTAGGGCAAAGGAAATTGCTAAAGTTGCTTTTGAAAGACACTCAATGGTGAGGTCTTGAAGGCCCTGAGCTTGACAATTGGCTGCCTACATGAGGCCTAGAAGTACAGATGGAAGGCAGCTTGCTCAGGTGCCAGGCTGTCAGTTGGATTAAAATGACTCATTTATTTACCAAAGAACCTCACAAAGTGCTTTAGCTAACAGGCAGAGAGGGCCTAACGGCTCTCCAAGCTGGGGAAGAAGCTCTCGCGCCTTCCCGGCCTGCCAAAAGTCATTACTGCCGAGTGTGGAAAGCCATCAGCAGGGTAGAGACCCCCGTCGGCAGGGTGACAGATTGGGCTGCGTAATCAGAGGAGGAAGGGGAGAGCACAGAAGCTGTCAGAGGCGAAAGCTCTTGGCTGGGGCCGCCAGAAAACTGGCAAGATGAGTTAGCGTGACTGAGTAAACAGCAAACAATCTCCAAATGATCTTTCCTCCCTCCCTGGAAGAGATGAACTTGTTTAAAAGGCACATCCCAAAGGAAGCCGCAAAGAACTTTCAGTGAAGGAGAGAGAAATAAATCTGGATGAGACCCTCTGAGATACATGGCCCTTCTTTATTTTCTTGTCTGCCAGCTTATATTGTCTGGCAAAAATATTTTATGGGCTATATTAATATACATATGACATAGAGCAAATTAATAAAAGGAACAGCAGGTCCCATTGCTTACTAGAGCGGAAAGATGGGTGGAGAACATGGCATAAGGGACAAGGGAAGGACGGCAACATTATTTGTGTTGCTCTTTTGTGAGCCAGGTTTCAAAATTTTGTGGGCAACAAAACATGATTTTGCAGCGAAAAGAACAGAACCACCTTTCTGCAGAATATTTTTTTTTTGCTGATATGGAGAAGAGTGTCAGAAAAAGCAATGCCCTTAGAGGCAGGAGGTGGTCACAGAGCCTGGCTGCCCTTTGGACATCTGCGTTGGGGAGGCACCTGTAATGTGGGACTGGTGCAAAGTGTATCTCTATATTAAGGTGTCCATATGGTCCCCATTACTGTGGTAACAGGCCACCTCCTGCTTTCAATGCATTTGTCCTCCCAACATCTCTGTAAGATGGAACTGTGCTACTTTCCCCATTTTACAGATGGGGAGCTGAAGCACAGGGAGATTTTGGACTCAAGACACGCAACTCACTGTGCTTAACGTGCTGACCATGTGCCAGCTGAGCCAGAGTCACTGTCACAGGCAGGAGCTGCATCCCTGCCTTGCAGGAAATGCAAAGTGGCTTAGATTGAAGAGGAGGAGGGCTACAATAAATGTGTTACCTTACACCACCCTCTTCATGGCAATCCAGGTTACTCCACATTATCTCCCATTTATGACCATTACCTCCCATTTCTGACAGGTCAGGAGCAAGCCCACAACTATTGCTGCTCAACTGACACGTGGCTACTTGTCTTGCCACCCCAATTCCACGTTCACCTACACAGTCTGTGACACTGCAGAAAATCAAACCACATCTCCAGTGTCTCCAGAGGGGAATCCCATGCACCGAGATTTCTTTATCCAAATTCTTCTTCCTACCCTGTCAACATTTGCCCATTTCCTGACACATTTTTCCTGTCACAGGCTGCATTTTCCCTTCAAACCTTCTCACCCAGGAACTGATAGTGATTTAAACGGTTTTGCTTTCTCTTTGTCTAAAATTGAGCACTTACCTTCTTTCCAAACCCATTAAATTGGAATTTCAAAAACAAGATATGTACCTGACATTTCTCACTTACGTGCATCAAGGATAACAAAGTTTATCTATTTATTTTTCAGAATTTACCAAACACTTTTTATCTTCAAAACAATCTACGTCACTGAAGGATTTAAGCTCCACTCTCCTCCCTAGTTCTGACACTCAAGTATTATTTCTGTATACAAGGAAACCAAGTTCCAGTTCCACCTATACACTGGAAAGATGCATTTTGACCTTGATCAAATCACTGAAAGGTTGTACACACAAAGCAGGACCAGAAGGTAACAAGTAGAATTTTACAGGTGACATAATAAATAATTTGGCAACGCTAAATCAAACACTCCTATATACATGGCACTCCTAGCTTGAACTGTGGGTAGAAAAAGGAGAAAATTCAGCTCCCCACACTCTGAAAAAATTGCAACTGGTTTCCTTTAAGAATAACGTGCAGCAAGAACAGGAGTCATTTCAGAGCTGGAGAGGGTTTCTCAGCTCTAATTACTCCCGATCACTGTAATTTACAGGTTTGCAGTGGGTAGAAATCGCCAAGATTCACACGTTTTCAGATCAACAGCTGCCACTATTAGAGAGCAAATCGTGCAGCCTTCTGCACCACTGCAGCAGCCTGTGGCCCTGGCAGGTCAGGAGCGAGAGGCAAAGGTGCCACCACAACCCAAGGGTGCCAGCAAACTTCAGCAGAGGACAAGAATTTCACCCTCAGCACCCTTGGAAGGAGCTTGAAGGGCACAAGGTGAGGAGAGCAGCAGAGCATGTGCTTTTCCTTCTCTGGTTGGGCTCCCCTTTCCACCTCTGCAGGTGGTTGTTTTTAACCTTGGGGTAGTTATTAAGATGGGAAATACCATGTTCTATCAAATTTTCCTGGCATTTCCAGGGCACACTGCAAATCAGGATTGCATTCTACTGGCTGCATGTAGGGGGAAAGGTTCCAGCTTCAAAGGAACAGATTTTTCCAGAAATAAGACCAAGCAAAATACTTGGTGGTCTCTAATATAAGACACACATTCCTCCTGTATATGGTAACTCAGCAGAAGATCATGTTAATAGCTTGCAAAGAAGGCCCCAGTCTTTACTGAACATGTGAGATGCAAAAAAAGGAGATGACTTTCCTCAAGGTCAGACAGTGAGCTGGAATTAGAGCTCAGTGCCAATTCCTCTGGTTACCCTTAGGGATCACACAGGCCCATTAGTGTGGAGCTGCAAAGGGGCTCCAAGTTACTCACAGTGCAAAGCAAGATGCCAGTCTTGGATTTTAGGAACTCCTGGAAGACCTGTGTCCTTTCCTAGAAGATTGAAAAGGAAGAATTAAAAGACTGCGTATGCACATAACAATCAAACACAAAGCAAATCAGCTAAGGTAACAATTTAACTGTGTTTTGTTCACTAGATCATGTACAGATCCAAAAGCAAAGGAACTGGCCTCACGAGTGCCAGTCAGACTCTTCCTGCAAATGGAAAAATCTGTGGCACACAGGTGTGGTCCCAGGTAGGAAGGCAGTGTCTGGGGAAGCCTGGATGCATTTGGGCAAATCAGAGCAGCCAACATCTCCATGGCTTGCACAGAAGCAGAGCCTGTGTGTGTGCCAGAAAACAGAACTGTTTTACATGGAGAGGGGATCCACAAAGGATTAGGCAGCACCAACAGAAGCACTGGCACACTTTATGGGCAAGACAGGCTTTTGTGGAAACAAGCAGAGCTGGACATGTTCACTGCTGTCTGTCCAGTCACACGATGGGCAGGATAAGCCCATTTTGTTGACACAGTGATATAATCACATCACAAGAGATCAGCCTCACCATGTGCCCAATGGGGCATGCACACAGCCACTGCTCTGACTCTGGAATTACTGAGTGTCAGGGATGCTCAGCTGCACAGTGAAGTGCTGTGGGACAAGGCTTCAAAGTAACAGGGCAGGAGAGATGGCCAGAAATCCCTGCCCAAGGGGAAAGGAGGCACCCTACCATGCCTTTCCCTTGTACTGGCAAAGGCCACCAATGGGGCTGATGACACTGGGACTGAGGCTGTTCCTGCCACCAGGGTCAGAGGCAGGTGCTCCCCAGCCTTGTCCCCATCTCAGCTCTGCACCACCACAATTCCTGCAGCCCCCACTCCTCACATGAGCCCAGGCCCACAGGCAGGGCCACCCACAGCACCTAGATCCCAAATTAACCCCCAGCAGTCTCTGAGCCATTAAAGGGAACTGCAGGAACCCAGTACAGCCCCTCAGCTCCCTTCAAAAGCCTCCTGCTTGTCAGTCCCCACACCTTCCCAAGCACATTCCAGTTATTTTAACTAACAGCTCTGGGGTGTGTTTTTATCTTGATGAAAGCCACAAAAATTGACTCTACAACTCACATTACATCACAATGATATTTGCTATCTCTGAGCACCAATAACCAAAGTTCTCAGCAGAACTTGGTCTTCACTTGCCAATACCAGCTCTGCACATACACTCCCTTTTCTGCTCGCCTTCCAAAATATCCTTATTTCCATGTTTCAAGCCTTTCCCTGGAGTTCTGGCTAGCAGCTAAGTGTTACATTGATGATAGAGAAGAAACCTTACACACTGAACTCCCAGCTAGAGGTGCTGTTCTAGAAAAGAAGGAAAACTTGGGCCTTGCTGACACACTGAACCCTCTGCTGACAAAAATTAAAGAAGAGAGCACGCTGTATCTTGTTGACAATGACAGCAGCCGTGCTCAGCAGTACCATATGGGATCCACAATTTAGCTCCATTAATGCTCTTAATTTGAAGACATCAAGCACTAATTACACACTGGGTACTAAAAAGGCAAAACCCTTCCCCTGGTGCCAGCTACTTAGTGGTGTTCTGTTGGCTTAACAGCTGGTCAGGGTAGAGTTGGGCCAGACCAGGCCTGCTCACTTGCTCAGGCAGGCAGGTTGAGGAAAGGCCAGACTGCAGGGACAGCAAAGCACATGTTTCTGGTCTCCACAGGATGGGAATGAGTGAGAAAAACAATGGCTCTTCACCTCTTGCTTCATCAGAAGAGCTCTATTCATTTACCATCTCTGCTGTGCAGCTCAGAGTAGAGCGGCAGCTCTCTCCATCACAGACCAAGGGCAGGATCTGGGCCTGAACCTCCCAGGGAGGTCTCTCAGCTATTGAGAGAAACTCTGCAGTGACAGTTCATCTGACACTCTCCTCCTGGCCTCTCAGCCCTCTGCAGCAAGGTCCAACCTCTCCAATAGGTCCAAACCTATTTTAGGGTAATCACTGTTACAATGCTATTATTCCATCCCAGGGAAAACAGCAGTCTGTCAAGACACTGCTCTTCAAAACAAAAGCCAAACTGCTCCAGCCTCATTTAATGGGGGCAACTTAATAGGTAATAATGTTTTGGGGCTTGGATAAGGTTTTCCTTTGGCATTAAAAGTCTGTCTTGACTGCATGAGAGAGAAGCACAGAGACATAAATTGTTTAGTGCACCCACCGGGAATAGAGAATGGCTGCTCTGCCTGCTGAAATAACACATTTGCTTCTTCAGGTGTGGTTTTCAGATATAGCTACCAAGGTACATTCCAGAAATGGGACAATATCCTTATTCTCATTAGCAGATGGAAGACTGAAGCCCCTAGAGATGAAATGACTCTCTGTCCTCTCTTCTGCCCTCCTCCCCAAAATAGCCACATAATAAATCATAAGGAAAAAGGAATAAAACTGCAGATCCTGACATTTTCCAGAGTGCTTACTTCCTGTTCCATGTCGCCGTGCAGACGTAGAAACTGTAAGCTCGCAGAGGAGAGGGGTGAACGTCCAGGTTGTTCTGACTCTGACCCTCCTGAAAGGACCTTTACAAAGAGCTCGTGGTAGAATTCCACTTGTTCACAGCTGGAGAAAAAGATGATCATCTTGTGGCGCTTTTCAAACTGCAAGAACAAGAGAATTGCACATGACCACTTCCAAAGGCCTCTCCCAATTCCCTGATCATGAAAAGATCCAGGTGGTTTGCACTTCTGGAGATGTAATTATCTGGGAAAGGATTACAGAGTCTGACACCAAACAGTGAGCCCACAACAGAAGAATGAGTACACGCTGCACAGGGATCTCTCTGCCAGCATGAAAGACACAACAGCACCTCAGCTCTCTTGTGGTTCAAGATGCACTTCAAAGCCCTGGATCTAATCCATGCTATCCTCGACAGAGGAACAGATAAAGGAGTTGGAAAGGGCAAAGGGCTACTTAGTAATATAAATGCAAACAGAGTCTCACCTTGCATTTCTGCAGGATAAAAGCTGCTAACGTGACAAGCCTCAGTTTGCTGGGGACCATCATGACATACTGCTGGAGTGTTTCTGGAACAGCAAAGTTTTCCTGCTCCATGCAGTTCGATGAACTGCTGGCTGCCCTGTCTGTTCGTGATGCTGGTTCAGGCACCTTCTGGATTTCATCTGCTATGGAAATGCTGACAGGGTCATTCAAGCTGATATCAGCCAGGCGTGTCACTCCTAAACCACAGAAATGAGAGATATGTGAGGCCCAGTCTGGCCTGGGATGATGGACTCACAGAAAAAAACAACTAGCACAATTCCAGTGAAAAGGAGTGCAGGGCAAGAACCCAGTGAGCCACCCTCAGACACTGACAGAACCCTCTCACAAACCTCAGCCTTTTCAGGGCTTACCAGGCTTAGCTGCTGTGGATCTACCAGAACCTTGACAAGACACTACTCCAGCTGACTGTGCTATTCTACAGTACATAAATGTCTTTATGGACAGAGAACATTTGGCAGGCCTGCTTTTAAAAATGTGTGTGGAAAAATCCCAGATCTTCACTCTGTCAAGAGTGCAGGAGTCAGGAGGCCTGGCTCAGTTCCTGCCTCAGCAGCTGACTGCTTGTGTGGTAAGAGCAAAGCACACAACAGCTCTCTTGCCATTAGCTTTCTGCCTTAATTCTGCATTTTTAAAGCAAATAAATGAACTTTCAGGTTCATGGTGACTTTGCCATGGTGACTGGGAGACATATGTGGAGACCATGGAAGCACATACACTGACAGAAATTCCAGTAATGAAGAAAGTGCCATAAGCCAAAGAACTGAAATTAACAGGGAATTAATTCCACTCCTGCAAAGGGCTTCAGGCTGGGCTGCAATAGAGACAGACTCAACCAACTATTCTGCAGTTGCCTGTGCACTATTCAGCTACAAGAGCCCCCATCAGTCCATAACCCACCTTCGGTGAGGGTGGCTGAGAGCAGCACATTCTGACGTGTCTCTCTCTCAGCATTTAAAGCATTGAGTATCACAGCCACATCCTTCTCAAAGCCCAGGTCCAGGATCCTACAGAAACAGCAGAGATGGTTAAAGGTGCTGTAGGAAAAAGTCTTAATACTGCATGACATCTTTGCAATGAACAATTCTCCAACAATCTGTCCTAAGTGGGTACTCCGTCCTAATCCCAGACATCTGGCGCTCGGCTGAGCCCACTGAGCATGAATGGATTAAAATCACACTCTCTCATACTTCTTTAAAAATATTTAGTGAATTATGATGCAGAGGGTATTGTAATAATTTTCCATATCTGAACACTTGGGAGTTTACCTGTCTGCCTCATCAATAATCAGCCACTGAGTGCGACGGAAATGGATACATTCTGTGGACCTGATGTGATCAACCAGGCGGCCCGGGGTGGAGATGAGGATATTTATCCCTTTCCGTAACCTGTGCAGATTTAACAACAGAAAATAAAACCCAGGTAAGGGAAGGAAAGGGAAAAAGGGAAAAGGGAAAAGGGAAAAGGAAAAAGGGAAAAGGGAAAAGGGAAAAGGGAAAAGGAAAAAGGAAAAAGGAAAAAGGAAAAAGGAAAAAGGAAAAAGGAAAAAGGAAAAAGGAAAAAGGAAAACTGATACATTGAATTGTAAAGAGGAAGCAGGGACAGAGTGGGACCCTAAAGCCGTGGAGAGGAAATTTGCAGTGTGCCCTACACAGTTCTAGGCAACACTCCCCTGTTTGTGGCATTAAGGATCAGGTTCTCTTCCATCAGCTGTGAAGTGTTTGTAGCTCGGTGGCATCTGTCAGATGTGCTCAGGAACAGTCACTAGTCTGCCAAATTGGCTCCACTGCTGAAAAATCAAAATGATCACAAGAATGATTTGAAAAGGAGAGGGAAAAAAGGCAGGAGACCTGCTCTGCAGTGATGAGGCACTGGGTGGGTAGATCTGTAGCTGGTGGTGAAGGGCATGCACTGTGCCTTCACAGACACAGCAGGTGTGAGGCACGTTTTGGGGAGATAAAGTGCATTTTGCTTTGTCCCCCACAGAGTGATGCACGACGAGGTGAGTGACACAGAGAACATCAGGAAGAACCTGGCCATAGAGAGGACCATAGTGGAGGGCTGTGACATATTACTAGACACCAGCCAAACCTTTATACGCCAAGGTAAGACATTCCTCTGCAAAACTGCCCCAAAATCCTAAAAAAAAACTGCACTAAAGGGAGCAGGGCTCACACTGCCATCATCAGGCTGGGCACTTGTCAGCATCCTGAGCCTGCCCCCTGTCCCTGCAGGGTGAGTCACAAAATGCCCTGAAAACAGGTGATTTTGGGCTGTTTTTTGCAGGAACCATGAAAATCAGTATGTGAGTGGCAAAGCCCCTGGGACTGTAATTCAAATTCTGCCTGGACTGTGGTCCAAGGGGATGGAGCAGGGGAAGAGCAGCACTCTTTTCCTTTCTGTCTGGTGATGGTAGCTTTGGAAACTCTTTCTGTTGAAAATTAGTTACAGCAGAGGTGGAATTTGTTGTTAAGTTCCAAAAAACTCTGCAAGAACAACATTTCCATTTTAAATAAGGGAGAGTTTTTTTTTTCCAGGAACTGCAAATTGGTTGCAATTCTTACTTGGTGGTGTTTACTTTAGCTGCTTATTTTTCTTCCATTTATATAATATTTTACTTCTGGATCTCTTAAAGCAAGGTACCAGGTTTGTACACAGTAACTAAAATCTGTAGTGCAGGATTTTGACAGGTTTTGCTCCTTTGTGCTGAAAAACATTAAATATACTCAGGAAAGGTTAGGAAATTAATTTAGTTGCATCCCTTCATGAAACCTTTTCCAGATAATCTCAGCAGAACATCTGGTATTTGATGGGGCCATATTGCACCTGGTAATTAATAGGCTTTCTGTACATTTTGAAATGTATTTTGCACTACTTTTGTAGTTTTGTGGCCAAACAATTAATTTTCTGTAATAACTTCCAGTATTAGTTTTACAATACACTAACAATATTTTTACAAACCCCATTAAATAATTTGATTCTTCATTAAATGTATGCATTTATTATCTCTGAAGTGTTTTAAGAGTTATGAATATGACTTTCAGGAAAAAAAACAAGTTGTTTTGCTCCCACAGCCAAAAAATTATAATGCTGTGATTATCCTAGGTTGACTTGTACCATGAAATCTAATTAAATTTAAGATTTTTTTTCAAGGTTTTTATAATATGTAATGCAAGTATGTTTTTTTTATTTACTGGGGATTTCCCATTAAACCTGACTGATAATGCTTTGTCTGTGTACTCACTGCTTCATCAGTAAAACTTAGAATTTTTTTCTGTGATAATCAATCTGAACAAATTACTGTTGGTTTGTTAGGTCCAGCCCAAACCCTGTAAGTAAATTAAATTCAGATTTATTTCTAGGCACACAGTCAGAGGGCAGTGGACAGGAGTGTGTGTTACAGAAGGTTTATCAGTTTATCTGGTGGAACATCCACTGCCTGTGATTCTGTGCAAGGGCAGAAACCTGAATAAAGCAAATGAAGTAATGGAGCCCATTTTCTTTTTACATCTGACAAAGTGGGGTCAGTTTGGCAGTGGTGTCCATCTCCTCTGATTTCAGTTAGGTTTCCATTTGTTGTGTTGATTAGTGTAGATAGGCACAGGAACCTCTTTTCCAGCCTAAAACAGGAGAGAGGTGCCACTACCTTTGTTCAGGCTTTTTTGGTGGATGTTAATGACAACTTTTTGTGTTTTATAGACTTTACATTTTTAGAAGAGATTGATTCTGTTGAGTTGTGCATGGTGAGACCCCGGGAACTGTCCCTGGCAGTGTTTTGTAATGCAGATTGTGAATTCTCCTTCGAGTTTCTTGGGGTCTGATTTTCCCTGCCTCTTACTTAGGTACAGATTTTATAGTCAGGCACACAAACAAGAGGGGAGCGTTTCCTTTGTGAGGCTGAAGGACACTCAGGGAGTCTCAAATCTCCTGACAAACAACTGAGCACCTCGAGCCCCTCTGGTGCCTTCAAACACTCTGATGCTTCTGCCATCAGCTGCTGTGAATTTACCTCTGCTGATAAAGATATCATAACCACAAAATCATTCAGTAGCTGAAACTGGAAGGGACTTTGTAATTTATCCATTCCAGTCTCAAAGCAGCACCAGCTGGAGGAGGTTGCTTTCTGCCATGTCCAGTCAGTAGTTTGGTGTTTCCAGGGACAGAGACTCCACAGCCTCCCTGAATGAGCAACCTCTTCCAGTGTTTAACCCTGTGAGCAGTAAAAACAAAAAACAAAAGAGAGTAAAAAAGCCCAAAAACCTCCAGCATGGGGAAAGCCAGACTGAGCTGGTAAATCAGACAGTTCAGTGTAGACTTCTGAACGCTTGGGTTTGTTTATAAATACAGCCTTTTATATTCCTTGCATTGAGCAAAGGCTCAGAGGGTGACTTTTGAAGCACTGGAGTGCTGAAAGTGCTTAGCCCTGAGGCTGGATAAAAATTCATGGGATTACACTGTTGTCCAAACTATACTGTTAGTGAATGTTCTAAAATTAACTTCACTTGCTCATTGCATCTGTACATTGGCCAATTGTGACCATTTTTTTTCCTTAAGAGGAAATCTGTGGTAGAGCCAATGCCCAGTTTTGTTAACCACTAAAGCCTGATGAGAATGTCCAAGGTCCTTGCTTGGTGTCAGCCACGCAGAATGTGTAGGAGATGTGTTCCTCTCTGCAAATTTGAAAGAGAGAAAATGCAGTCTCTGTTTTCTGCTTTTAGAGAGAGGTTTGCTCTGTTTTACCTTATTAAACAGTATTTCAGCTCCATGAAAGAACATTGTTTAACCTCAGCCCATTATGGAAGAACAGAGCATGTTAGTCCTGAAAGCATTCTAATGAAAATAAAAATTAATAAATAACAAAAATTACCAGTAAACTTACTTCCATAAACATATCATATTTATAGGTACTATTACACTGCTAAGCAAAGCAGAAAGAAAATGTACAGATTGAATATTGCTACCCTAACTCTGTAGATGGAAGTTTAGGACTAAAAGTACCCTGAGAATTTTGTCTGGGAGTTGTTTTGAACGTGCTGGCCTTGCAGTGTGGCTTGAGGGACAGTCAGTGTAACATGGAAAAGTCACTGTTCCAACACATGGAAATGATCTCCTCCCTCTCTCTTACAGCTGAGGCAGGTTGGCTGTTTGTCCAGGGGAAATGCACAACAGCCAATAAATATTTAAGGGTTTGGGCCAGAATGTAAGTGAATCTGAAATGTTCCAAACTCCTTTGCAAAATTCTAGAGCATAACTACACTGCACTGTTCTCTTTTGGTGACACAGGTTGTGTTATACATGTTTAGTCTAAATGTGAAATGTCTGTCAGAAAACACTGTTCTCTGGCAAATTTACTGCTGTGTATTTTCCCATATCAGCAGAAGTTTACATATCAATAATTTAAGGCTACTTAAATAGAGAGAGTTAAGTGTAGAAAAAAATGTAGGTAAATAGCAGTTTTCTCAGTTACTGCAATTTCTCTGTTTGTTAATTTAAGATTGCATATCTGAACTTTGAGAAAGGTAATCCTTTTGACAACACAGAGTAAGAATTGCTAATCTTATATTTCATGGCTAATTCTGTCAGGCTGGCATTGTGTCAGGATGCTACCACTATTTTAGCTTTGATGCAGCTGTACCATTTCATATCTGGAAGGGGCAGGTCACAGCCCTCTCCTCCTGCTTGTTCTGCTGCGCAGCTCCCTTTGCATCATCAGTTTCCTGGTGCTTTTGTGATCTTGCTCCTATCAGAGAGCTAAGTCAGCAGCCTCTTCCCAGCATTATTTTCCTGCTGGTTTAGCTGTGTGAGTGCCTGATGCTAGAACAAGGCACAAACCAGTGTAAAGGTAATAGTGAGGAGAGATGTGTGGGAAGGAGACTAGGAGATCTCTTGGCTGCCCTGTCTGCTAACAGCAAGTTGTATGGTGGAAATCTTTCTGTTTAATCTACAGAGGAGTTGCACTACACCACCAAATTTAACTCCTGCTCCAAATTTGGAGGTGATACACATGGTGGGATCAATCTGGAAAAGTTGGTCACAGACTGAGATGTGAAACAGCAGAGAAGCAGAGCTGTCCCCAGCCTGGAGCTCTGCAAAGCAAAATTCAGGCTTATGTAAGCAGGTTCAATTTAGTTCGGGAGTGTTTTACTGGTAACACATTTCAGATGAGCTGTGGAGCACTGACAATTATGCAGTACAAGATGAGAAGAAGAAATGTGCTTCATTTCCATCTCTCTTGCACACGGGCGCACACGCAAACTCTTTTCCATCAAAAAGAACTTTTCCATGTCCTTTCCATTCTGTGTCTCTTTGGTTTGGAAGTGTCTTTTGCAAGTGTAGTGGCTGTCAGAGCGGCATTTGCTGTTCAGCCCCTTTTCTGATCAATGGCCTCTTAGTGTGTTTAATTGCCTCATCAGCCCTGGATCTAATCCTGCCATGTACACGAGTGTTAGTCTAGGCTGTACTTGAGTCTGTTTATGATAACAAACAAAGGGAACCTGTGCAGTAAAAAAGGGACTGACTTGTGCTTGAAAGAGACGCTGATACTCATTGATAGTGGAATGAAGAGCTGTGTTAATTAACGTAATAGTATTCAATGAATTAACAACTTGAGCAATGCCTACTAAATATTACTGTAATGCAGTAAATTTTGCACCTTCATTACCAGGTTCCCTTATCCAGGTCCCCTCAGTTGAGAGGGGAAAGCTGAGTAAAGTTCGCCTGGGCTCGTTGTCTTTGAAGAAAGAAGGAGAAAGACAATGTTTCTTGTTTACAAAACATTTCTTAATTTGTACAAGAAGTTCAGGAGGAAAACTGCATCTTCTTAAGGTATGGACTTCATATTATGATTTAATTTTCAAAATGAAAACACATCTTTGGTGAACTGCCAACATTTTGCTGTTTTATGGGTTTCATGTGAGCTTTGCACTAGTGGTTATAAAAAAGTGGGGTGGTGCACAATGTTTAACTGCTTTGTCTTTTCATTGCAAATAATAGAATTCAGCCAGTTTTCTTTTATTAGACACAGTTAATTCTAGTTAAACTAGTTAAACTGGGGATTGGAAACAAGGCATTGGTGTATCTACTTCTTTGAATAAATTCAGTGTATGTAGCACTGAATTTAAGTCAGTTTTCAGTGCATAAATCAGTCAGTGCAACCCTGCAGAATTGCCAAAGAACATTTTCCAGAGCTCTAATAAAATTAATTTTCAAAGTCAATTCAGTTTTCCTGAACAGCATGTTCTCTTAAAATAAAATGTCATCTAAGAACAATCTAGTTATATTTGTTGAGAATCAGTCTTAGTGCTGGCTTGTGGGTAAAGAGATGTTGGTAGTTCATGGAGTGGGTTATGTTGAATGGAATTTTAATTTGGCATACCAAGAGGTTATTTATTAAGGGCCATGTGCTTTCCCACTTTGCACCTCTTACCTAGTTCAAGCACTTATGCAAAATAAATAAGAGTCTAACGGAACCCTTAAAAAAACTTGTACGTATTTCACTTAAATTCAAAAGGTGAAATTCTAGGTAACTTTTTTGGAACTTGTGAACAAGTCTGTGTGTGCCATAAATTAAAGTGGGGTAAAAGTGAAAGAAGTTTTGTGCATTTTACTATTGATCTGCTGGATTAAGAAAAATATATTTAATCAGTTGGAGTTTTGTTCTTTAAGGAAAAAATGTGCATCATGAAATTGATGTATCTTCCTTAGAGCTCTGAGTAATGTAAAATGTTAAAGTCAGGCCTGTCAACATTTAAAAAAACCTGTGACAAATGGGAATAAATAACATTTGTGTGAAATGTGCTTTGTTTCCACAGACAGGAGGTGTTCTGTCTCTGATAGAGTGCACACTGGTTGAGGAGACAGAAGCGAGTGATGATGATTGTAAGTTAAATTCAGCTGTCAGTAGTAAGTACAGTTTCTAGTTTCCTAAAATTAGTACCCTTTTTTTATTTTTTCATAAGAACAAATAGCTATGTTGTTGTGAAACCAGTAGAATACAGTGTAAAACTGATCCAGTAGAATTGCTGTTCCATTAATGGACATTCTGGCTTGGATGGGGCATTGTTTTGTTGTATTTGTTCCTGCTGTTAACACCCCTTACTGGATTTTCAAGAGGGTTGGCTGGAGAAATGTGGCAAATTATTTGCTGGCTTTTGCATTCAAGTTCACCCAGAGCATCTTGGAAAATAAAATAAAAATTAATTTTTTTTTAATTTAAAAAAAAAGGGAAAAAACCTTAAATAAGCAGCCGATAATTAGCTTTCTGAAATCCACGAGAGCTGAGTGATTTGGAAGAATTAATGGGAAGTTTTTTGTCTTGGGCTCCCCACAAATCTGGACTGCAAGCTTATTCAAATAAAATTACAAAATATAGTCTCAGGCTGATTTTATTGTTACTCCTTTTGTCTTCCATCCTGCATTTTGTCAAGTTTGGAACTTGAATTGTGAAAGTTGTTTCATTAATTTGAGTGATACTTGTAGTATAGTGAGGATGTATTAGCATACAATTGTTATAAGACACTTTATCTTGAAAAGCAAATCCAAGTAATTTTGTACTTAGCATATGTGAACAGCAAAATGAGTTGTTGGATACTTATTTGGATTTGCTCTTTATCAGGAAGATGTTTTATAGCATTTCCTTTGTAAATGAAATCACTGTTTTCATCTTATGCTGTGACGTTTCATGATGTGATTTTTTTTCTCCCACTCTGGCTGTAAAGCAAAAGGTTCTGGGCAGGTGTTTGGACACCTGGATTTCAAGCTCATAGTGGAGCCCACGGATGCTCCTCCTTTCACTGTTGTCCTTTTGGCCCCGTCACGGCAGGAGAAAGCTGCGTGGACAAGTGACATCAGCCAGGTACCTCGTGCTTTTCTGTCTTGGTGTGAAAAGACAGGTGTCTGCTAAGGAAGGCAGGAGCCTCCCTTGAAATGGAAAATGTAAACCCCCTACTCTGAATTATTATAAATTTGAAATTAAGGGGCTCTTGGGTAAAGATATGGGAATAGGAATAACTGTTCTTTACTAGGAAAATTAAAAATACAAATGCAATAGTACAAAAAGAAAAAAACAACACTGCCAGAGTGAGAAGAGGAGCTGAGCCCCTGTGGGTCAGGGTGTGGCACAGTCCCATTCCATGGTGGCTGCTCCTCCTGCAGTGCCAGGGGTGGCTCTGCTGGAGCAGGGATCCTGGAGAAGGGGGGAGTTTTCCTCTGAAGCTCCAGGGCTGCTGGAGATGGGGCTGGTCTCCCTCTGGGAATGCAGGGGAGCAGAAAGCTGCTCCTCTGGGAATGCAGGGGAGCAGAAAGCTGTTGCTCTGGGAATGCAGTGGAGCAGAAAGCTGCTCCTCTGGGAATGCAGTGGGCAAAGGCTGCTGTGGTGTCCCAATCCCCAGATTGGATCCAGGTAGGAATGCTTGGCTCCTCCCCTGGGCAGAGCCTCTCCCAATGGGATGATGGAATTTTATCAGCCATGCAGGGACACTTACTGGCCATGGACAGCAGATAATCAATAATTAATGGCCCATGGACAGCAGAGATCTGCTGGAGGGAGGATTGGCTGTGGGAGAGATAAAGAAAATTGCCCAATGAACAGAAGATAACTGCCCCACCTCTGACAGATGGCAAATAGAACACACACCCCCAGTTCCAACCTAAGGCATTTTCTCACCTGGTTTTGGTGGGGTCTTCCTTCCCTCTGTGCTTCTGAAAACCAGCCTGACACAGGGCTGCTGAATACCTTTGCTTTGCTGTGTTATGTGTGAAAAACCCTTAGTGCTGCCTGTTCTCCTCAAAATTCTGTTGTTGCATTTGAGTCACCAGGGAAGTATGTTTCTCAAAAACAGAGATGGGGTAAAAATTTCAGAATTGTCCATGGACAAACATAGTTATAAGCATTTTTATGTCTGAGGAGAGCCCATCTATACATATATTTTGATTTAAGAAGAAGGATAGTACTGGTTTATTCATGATTTTCATACAGATCAAAAACAACCTGAGAATCCTAGTGTGAAAATGATACCATATCACATCAATAATGAAGTAAGAAAATGGGATAAACTCTCTTTTCCACCACAAATGAATACTAACAAATCATTATAAATAATTGCTGAGCATTCTGACAGTGTGCAGGAGCTGCCTGTGTTGTAAATGAACAAAATGGGTATTTAAAATTTTTTAAATGTCAGGGATAAGTTGTTTTTTTTTTTAATCACTTTTAGTTAAAAACATAATAGACAAACTTTGTCATAATCTATTTGTGGAAAGAAGTTGAATGCAATTAAAAAAAAACTCCCTGAACTTCCAGCTAACCAGAGCTAAATCAAGGCTATTTGTGCTTGGTTTATGCACATAAACAAGAACATACATCTTTCATAATTCTGAATTCAGGTCCTATCCTCTATTAATTTAGAGAGAGAAATAGCTGATTAGAGGAATATCAGCATGGAATGTCATGCATTTCCAAAGTTGCTATCATTACTGGCAACATCTCCAGATGAATCATCATCATCATCATAATGAGGAGAAATTGCTTAAAAATAAGAATTCTGACTTATTTTGTGCTAGATTAACGTTTTTGAAAGAACAAAAATAGGAAAATAAAATTCTCAAAATACAGTATGAGCTACAACTTGCTGTCTTAGAGACAGACCTGGTTGGAGAATTTTTTACAAAACAGATTTTCAGGGAATTATTCTTGTTCCATTGACATGTAAAATTATTGGAGTTATTTGCTGGCACGGAAAGACCATTTAAGAATACCACTAAGTCCATTCTTGCCTAAATTATAATAGTTTTAAAAGTCGTCCGATACCATGATTGGTGCTCAGGGTTTCTTTGAAATATTTCAAGGTCAAATAGAGGGAGTAGAAGTATTTCTATTAAATGTGTTTCTCACTGCTTTTAAGTAATGATTTGAGAAAATCATACCGTGAATTATTGCAGCTGCACTTTCCAAATAATCTTAAAATCCTGAATTGAAACCCACGTAAAACTACATAGATGACATTTTAAATTTATAGCTATAGATGTAATCTAAACCTGAAGAGGCCTGTGATTATCAGGTTTGAGCAATCCAATATCAGTCATTGCTCTGCTGTGAAATGTTCCAAAGCCTGAAGGCTACATGTATTCTTGAAGTCAAGATAAATGTGTGTGATAATTTTTGAAACTCCTTTTTACTGATGTAAGGAGATTGTCCATATATATATATATATATATATATATGTATGTATATATGTATGTATGAATAAAAGTAGAAA
>WBNO01008733.1:0-106561 GCA_013400575.1 Peucedramus taeniatus
CAGATCCAACCCCCAACACCATCCTTATGACATCCCCTGACCCTGATTCATATAATTGATACTCCCTGTTAGAATCCCATCATTTCATAACTCCAGAGCTCTACCTTTGGCAAATTCCTGCTTTCCTGCTCGTCCCTGGTGGGATTGCTCCTGCAAGGGTGACTTTCCAAACCAATCATTTTACCTATGTCAGCAATTTGGCTTCCCATTTTTCAACTTTCAAACTCTGCTGGTTTTTATTTTATAAGCCCATAGCTGCTATGCAATGAAGAGTCTTTGCATACCTGAGAGGTCACTGCTCCATTTAAATGTGCCAGTGATAACTCCCTTTCTCAGAAGGTGTGGGAGCTTTGCAAAATACCAAATCTACTCTTTTATTTTTTTAAAAAATTACTTTTAATTTAGGAATCTGGACATCTTCCTGGTGTGTTGATACTGTTATCTAGGCCAAGAGACTCTTCTTTGTTTTCCTCTGTTCTAGTTATAATGCCTGAAGCCTTCTGTCTTCTACAACAAAGTTATATGGTCATGTATAGGGACTTGCATATATGACGATTCTCTGTTTAGTCTGCCTTTCTGGAGCTTCCATTTACTGGGGTCATTGTCTTTGAACTCTTCAGCAGTGACCAAGATTCAACACCTGTGCATTTGCTACAGTACCTTGACATGCTTATGGGTGAAAGACAGTCCTGATCTTCATTTATTTCTGGCTGAAGCACTCAGCCAGAGTACTTGTCCGCAGGGTTGTGTGAAAATTAAAATTATTTTTTTTATTTTCTAAATATTTCTTTTGATTTCTCAGTAGCAGGCTGAATTCTCTGTACTATTATGTGGGAGATCATGAGCTGGACATCAAAGCAGGGATGCCTTGGGAGGATTCTCCCCTGCAGCTTAGGGTGAGAGACTTGGATTTTTCCCAGAGCCCCTGCTTCTTTTATGTAAAACAGCCCTGTCACTCAAAGCATGTGTAATCCCCCTGTTCTGGCAAGTTCTACATCCCTTGTCTGTTCATTGGCGTCTGCTGCAGACCACTCCCCTCTCCTTTCTCCATTGGTTGTTGTTATGTTACCTCACCCCAGCTCCTCCCTCTTCCCTCAACATCATTGGTCTATTTGTTTCCCAACTCCTTCCCCTCTTATCCTGTTATATACCTTTTCCCCTCCCCTGCTTGAGGTCCTCAGTTCCTACACCTGAGTGCCTAGAGAGTTCAGCACCCTCTCTCCCCGGCTCTTTGGATTCGAAACCCTTCAACTGCGGTACCTTTCCTTCACTCCTGCCTTACTCTTTACCTCGCCTGGACCCTACCTTCCTGGGCCCTCTACTGTTACCTCAATAAACCCAGTTGGAACCTTTGAACCGAGAGCCCTCCTTCTTTATCTGGTTGCGTGTGAGATTACCACATACGGGCTCGAGTATGAGGTGGGCTGGGGGAGCTGGTCCAGACCAAAAGGAGATTGCTCTTGGGAAGGTGGTCATCCTAACAGCACCTGATCGGGGTTCCCGCGCAATTAAATATTACTGTTATGTCCTTTAGGATCCAGCCAGTTTCCCTAGGTTTTCTTGGCCTTCTTTTCTAACTGATTCTTGAGCTCACGCTTCTAAGTAGGACTTTGTAGCAATGTATAGATCCTTGTTTTGGTCATGTGCAGTCTTGAACAGCGGGGAATGAGCACTGATGATTTAAAGGACTTTATTAACAGTACACAAAACAGATCCTTTTAATCCAAGTGCAATAAACCAGGGAAGATGGTTTACATTGGTGTAAGTCTGACTTTGACTGCCAAACCCCTTATATTTTGTTCATCCCTTCAGATTAGAACCGAGTAACTACAGCACTAACTGCTGTAGCTTTGCAATTCTCTTTGCCTAAAATTTGCACATAAAGAGTCTGGTTGTTATTAATAAGGTGACTTACATGACTGATGAGAAAAAATTGTGCAAATTCAGTGTTATTTTTTTAAATTTGTGTTTCAGATCAAGAAAAACACTAGAGAATTTCATGTGTTTCTTTTTACCAGCTAAGCAAAGAATTGGGCATTTTTTGCTGTTGATGTCACACTATTTTGACAGGAAAAAGATGATCCAAGAGATTTTCCACTTACATCCTATCATGACATGCAGCTGAGATGGGGAAACTTCATGCTGTGTTAGATGGCTTGAATGCAAATGTAGAGAGTATTATGCTACACACTCCTGCAAAAAGGCACAAAAGGAAACGGGAGCTTGCCTAGGCCTAATGCTACTTGTGATATAACTCTTTCAAGATCAGTTTTTTTAGACAAAAATGCAGAATAATTTTCTGAAGAGTGGTCTGTTCTGGTTTAGTTCTTTCCAAAGTGGGAAGTTGCTGCAGTGTTTAGAAATGAGTCAATATTATTAATGTGTGCCCACTCTTTAGATTCTTGGAACAGCAGCTTGCTTGATTTTTTTTTTTTTTGGCCATTCTTCTTTAATCTAAATTAACTTCTAAATCCACATGGTATCTTTATATATATTGTAGAAATAGAACATTCTCTTCTTGTTTTTATAAGTTGAAAAGACTGCCATTATAAGGCTTGTAGTGATTTGATTCTCTCATATTAGCACAACATTTCTAACATCCTGTCGAGTTAAAGTTATCAGCTACCAGTGTATTTATGATCAGGCCAAGTAGATCTTGACAAGTCCCTTGGGACTGAGCCTTTTGTGTGAGCAGTGCAGCCCCAGTGACTCTGGTGAAAAGGATGAGAGGCCTTGGCAGTGAAGGATTTACTCTGCATCTTGAGGGCATATGAAGCTGCCAAAATAGAGTGCAGGGATGTAAGAGCCCACTGAGCAGCAGCCAGCCTTTTTACTGCTTCCGCACCACTCATCCAGGTAACTTTGGCTCACTGTGTATTAACCACTCTTTGTGTGCTTGGCTTTTAAGGACTAAACTAAACTTTTAAGAACTGCCACTAAAAGGCAGTGATGTGGGAAGTCCCTTTTAAGACAGATGTCTTAATCTTTATCAACACAGTTTTTTGCTAGAGCTCATACTCTAAAAGTGTGACTGTTTTTAAGGAAATAGGACCATGCCTTTAACTGATACAAGTTCTTTAAAAAATACCTGGAAAATACCTGATACCTATTTAAGAAATACCTAAGAAATACCTGGTGACAGCTGAAACTTCTTACACTAATTCAAGACTAGAAGCTAAACTGTTTTAAGGTCAAACACGATGAAAGGATGACTTTGTAGGTCTATAGGTGGTGCTCTTGTCACAGAAAGAATTCAGCCTTGAGGAGCTGCTGCTAACGTTGTTTTTTTTACTGCTAATATTTTTGAACCAATCGTTCACGCCATCAAGATTAGATTGTTACTTCTCATCTATTTTTTTCCATGTGAGGAAAATGAGACAGCATACCCTGTAGTTCTGGAATACATTGGCTGCAGCGTATTTTCCAATTACTTTAGCAAGTCTGATTTTGGGACAGGTATTAGGTATGCAGAGATTTTAAGTAATACACATTGCACATAATAGAAAGCTTTCTGCAACATAAACATCCAGGCTGATGCTTTTGTAGGATGTAAGGATTACCATGGCAATTTTTAGCCAAGAACAAGGAATAAAAACTGCTCCTATACTGTGTGTTTGCTCATCAGTAGGAAGGACTGGCATTCAGATAGGTACAAATACATCAATTTCACACATTTCTATTTATTTTTAGTTTTTTGCAAACTTGATACTTCATTGGAGTGCAGTGTATGGACTAGATTTTACAGTAATCATGAAAATGAGCTGGAAACTTTTGCATATGTGCGCAAGCAATATCTACAATATACAGGCAAAAATGCATGTGAAAGGGACCCTTGTGGGCAATACTCCTTCCACCAGCTCTTATCCCTGATCTTTTGGAGGACAAAGGATGAAGATGAGAAAGATGTGGTGAATATGAAAATACAGGCTCTTTTGGTATATTATGGATTTTAATTTACTGAATAGGCAGATTTTCTTTTTTTTTTTGTGCCCTGAGCATGTCTTTTTTTTTTTTTTTTGTTTGTTTGTTTGTTTGTTTGTTTGTTTTTTGGGGGGGGTGGTTGTTGTGGGGTTTTTTGCTGTTTCTTTGTGATTTATGTAAATTGTTTTGGCTTTGACGACTATAGCAAAAAACACTGGAAACATCTATTTCTAGACCAGTGTGAGCCAATTTTACTGACTAAGAAATTAATTCTGTGCTTGGATTGTGTTAATCCCTGTTACTTTATATGGAAGTACTGTATGAATATCTGCAACTCTGCAGTTAATGAACAACTCTAGAAAACTTTTGCTGACCTAAAGGTGTGCTGACTGTTGGCTAAAAGTGTTCTGTGCATTCTGTAATGAATACACAAATGTCCATTTGGTACCAAAACCCAGAGCAACACTATGTGACATGACTTGCCACTCCATTGCAATATTGTGCCCTAATTCTGGATATTGTTTTGGCTCTGAAACTTAGACAGGATGAAAACATTATTCTTCTTCTGGGGGACAGAAGCAAAATTTTGTGTTCCTAAGCCGTTTGTGAATCCAGTATTTCTCCAATAATGAGGTCTATGAAGAGCAAATAGAAACTATTTGTGCACCACTAAGAAACTGCAGTAAATAATGGCTTTTATGAGGATTCTCAAGATCAATGCTAGGTTCAAGCATGAGATACTCTATCCTTAAATATTGTTAAAACAAGTTAGCTTTAAGAAAGGCCACTTAATTATACCCATTACCTATTGCTTTACAAGTAAAAGGAAACCCAATATTCAAATTTATATCAATATTTTGGATAGTTATATGATTTAGGTGTTGATTATTATATATATAAATATATATACTTTAGCTTCTATCAACACAAGTATGAGAAAACTAAGCTTTGGATTTTAATCACTGGTAATTTGACTAGAATCAACTTGTTCTTAAACCTGTGAACACAGGACCAAAATTTTACAATAATATTCATTATTCCCTATTTTTGTTAATTGCTTATCAAGGAATTGCAAAAAAAAACAAACCCCAGAACCCTCCAAAAAGCCCAACCACCCCTCAAAAAACAAACAAACAAAACCCAAAAAACAAACCACAAAACCAACCAGCCAAACAAAACAAAAAAAAACTCCAAAAACCCCTTAAAACAAAAGAAATAAAGCCACAAAACCCAACAACAAGAAAAAAACCACCAAAAACCTCAAAGAAAAAACCCCAGATACAAAAACTATTAAAAAGACCCAAACCCTAAAGGAGTTAAAAACTAACCAAACCCTCCCCAGAATCCCCCAAAACAGGCAAAAAAACCCCAAAACCCACAACCTAAAAAACCCTCTGAAAACAAAACTCCAAAAAATGAAAAAAAACCAAAATCTCCCAAAACAAAAAACCAAAACAAAAATTTAAAAAAGAAAAGCAGAACAAAAAGACACCAGAACAAAAACCCCAAAAAGAAACAAAACAAAGAAAAAAACCCAAACCAAAAAAAACAAAAAAGCCCCAACAGAGAAACCCCAGAAAACCACCCAGTAAAATAACCAAACAAACCCAATAAAACAGTCGCAAAAGCCCACCAGTCAACAGAGAAGATCAAAAATTTAAAAAGAGTTTAAATGTAACTGAGGATTAGTTGGAAAAAGGTAATTTAAAATTCCATTTAAACATGATTTCCTAATTAGAAAAGAATTGTGATAGCACTTTTACCTTGAACTGCTCCTTTATACTCTCTTGGACACATTCTGCAATTTCACACTGGTATCTGAAAAATGTTGCTGGGTCTGTGCTCTAAGAAGTGATACAGTTCTAAAAGGGTTTTGGAAAGAAATCAATACAGATGAAAATAGTAGTAACTGCAGTTATTCCATCAGTGGAACGAGTCCTTGGTCCTTGTTAAGGGACCTGAAGATTGGTTTTTGTCCCTGTTTTAGGGACAAAAGAAACAAAAGGAACCCAAAGATGAAAACCCTGAGCTGTTCAAGTTTTTTTGGTATGAGACTGACTGATACTTAGTAAAAAGCTGATGGTGAGCAGGAATCGGTAAAGCAAAGAGAAACACCATACAAATGTTTCTTTTTATTTCTTTTGCAGTTGGGTTTTCTCTATTCTAGTAACCCCTTGTTCTTGTGCAGCCCTGTTGTGCTGAGCAGTGACCACTGGTTCCTCCTTGGTGTTTGGTGCAGCTAGTTAGAAATTGCTCTTGGTGCAGCATCAGTGGAGTTCAGAAGATGGGGTTTTAGGCCAGATGAATTGCTCCTGTACAGCGGCAATGTCCAAGTCATACGGGATTTTTAGTGATACAGTTTTAAGCTAACTTTTCCATAGGAAGTTGGCATTTTCAACTGCATACGAATTGAGAAACGTGTGGATTATCATCTAGAAAAAAAACCCCACAGGAGGGGAAGGACAGAGGGAGAACATAGAACTACTCTGCCAGTTTCAGCTACTACCTCAACTTCCAGGATTTCCCAGGTTAGAGTCGTTGCCCCCAGGACTGAAACAGACCTCTCTCAGCTGAGCTTTCAAACTTAAGTAAACCTCCATTGTTGTGGGCTTCAAAATTTGTTTTAAAATATTTGACCCAATCAGGCTCCTCTGGAGGAGTTTCATAGCTGTCAAACCACACAATGCTCTTGCTTCAATAATGCATTGCCCTGGGGTAAAAGGGTTTTGGTTCAGATATATGGATAGGCAGGAACAGAAGAGAAGAAAACATCCCTGTAAAGAAAACTTACTGTACTTTGGTCTTCATTTTGTCTGTGACTTAGAAGGTTTCTGAATGAGTAACATCCATGATCTGTTTAACCCTTTTGGCAGCCAGCCATGTAGGGCTCTGTGCTACCCAGCAGAGCAATCCATCACACACCAAAGGATGGAAAATTTACACAAAAGCTGGTGACTTCAGGGGCTTCTTCTTATGTTTTAAGGTTGGTTGGGTGGCTTCTGTATGCCAGTGTAATTAGTGGGATAGGAGTGAGGGGGGTGCCTTAATTTAAAGTTTTTGCTTTTATTGGTGAATTTTAACTTGCACTGAAGCATGAGCTTGGCTCATTGTGTTATTGACATTCTAGCTAGTACTTAATTCCAATTTCCACAATTGAAATAACCTAAATTTTCTAACTTGGCTAGAATTCTGAAGCAAAATTCCAGAAGAATAATGTAGTAAATCTTTTGAGGACTAATTTAGTTTTTATGCTTCAAAGTAATCAATAATTAATTCAACAAATTAATTTGTAAAGTACCTTGATATAGCATAAATTATAACATTTCAACTGTCTGTTCTGGAGTAGCTGTTGTGTATTTCTTTAACTTTAAACTGATTGCAAAAATTTAATTTGAAAGGAAAATGCAAGATTGTACTTCCCTCTGTGATATTTATAGAGGGTGGCAAAGAGTCAGCTCAGACATGCACATGTTTTATACTTTCAAATTATAAAAAGACCTGACCCAGAAAATTATTAGGCATGAAGGCAGTAAAATGTCCAGAGAAGCAAATTGTCATACTCAGGTATTTTCTCTTGGGAAAGTAAAAGAGATAAGACAAAGTCTTGCTTCTCCAGCTTTTGTGTGTTGCCTGGAAGAAGCCACCAAGTGTCAGGCTCAGTAAGCAAAAGCCCATGGTTGTGGAGGAACTGTAGCCACTTGGAACCAGAAGGGTATTACGTAAATCTTCATTAGGACTTTTAGAAAATGAAGATCACGAAGGGGCATCTGATTCAGTGATTTAGAACACTTACTAAGTGATAAACCTGTTTAATGTGACATCTTGCTATATCTGTAAGAATGGCCTGAATCAGAGGGGTGGCCTATCCACAGAACTTGTAAAGGATACTTTTCCCCATTTGCAACATTTCTTGATTAAGCTCTACCATAGATCATATCAAATCACTGGAAGCTAAGAGAAAAATTATACCTCCGGAACCTTTTGCCCTTAGTAACCTACTTTCTAATTAACCTTCACGTTGAATATAACATAATAAGTCTTTGTGTAGACGTAGAGGTACCTCTGATGATTAGGAAATGAAATTGGTTATTCTCTGTGTTCAATGTTTGAAATTATTCCTTGACGTCTCCTTGGGGATTTCTCATTTGTTCTCTTATTAGTAGCACTAAGTGACATAAGTAGCTCAGATATATTTTCAGCAGAAATTTAGAAGCTTAACATTTTTAACATTGTTGTATGCTTAATATCAGCATCAGAAAAAACAGTTCTCTCAGGTGAGATGGTTCTAGGGGTAAAATTGGGTAATCACATACCTAAATTGCATTAATTTAGGTCATATAACAATAACTAATTTAGGGTCTTTTATGAAATTGCAATAATTTATTGGGAAAGAAAGCTACTCAAAGGCATGTCAAATTTCTTTGTTTAAGGCAGGTGTGAGGAAAGACTAGACCGTGCACCATGTTTGGTTCTAGTTTTCTTTTCCTTATTTTGTGGCTTTATGCAATACAAGATGTGGAAATCCATGATCCTGATGTATCAGAATCTGTAGCTCGTGACTGAATAACATGTTTATGAAAGATTGAGTTACACCTCATTTTAAAATTGCAGAAGCTTCTTTGTAGGCTGTATTTGCATTTACTGATAATTTTGAAGGAGTGATAATACTTTACAGTTCAAACAGACCCAAGTAATGAGGAATTTATGCAAGTAAGATCCAGAGGCTTGTTTGGCTTAAATAGAATATATAAGCAAGTGATTCCTGGGTAATTTTCTTTTTCCTGCTGTTTTTTGGGATAGATCTACACAGATGTTGTGTCATGGTACTGTATTAGCAATGCTGAGCACACTGGGGATGGAGAGTTGAGTATTTGTGCTTTGAATTGAACACACAGCTTCATGGACTACTGAGATGTAAAAGGTGTTGTCACCCCGTGTCTACAATAAACATTTGTTTAGCAGCTTCTTCAGACTTCCCCACCCTGATCCATATGCATTTATAGTAAATAATTTTGTCACCACGGTGCTCCTGAAGGGCTCTTGATAGAAGATGTGAAGAATTTAATTCATGCATCTTTTACTGAGTTCTGTCATACCTAATTCCGAACTTCAGCATTACAGGCTTTCATTTCATTATTGTTAATTGCACAGATTTAATGAATATTTAGATTCTCATAAGCAAGAAAGAATATTGCTAGTAATTAAGATGCAGTAGGTTATCTCATTTGATTTTATTTCTACATTTTTACTTGATAACTTGCCTAAAAGTAATTGACTTTTATATTTTAGCTGTCTTTGCTGATTTCCATTTGAGGAGTCAACTATTACACCCAGCTTGCAAACCAATTATATCCAAGCTGCCACTCACTGTTGGTAAAATGCAGAAATTTCAGAAAGCATGTTTGAGACAGGTGCTCACAAACACCATTGTATAGAAAGAAATAATTTGAAATTTTGAAAAAATGGAGGGCAAAACCAAATAAAAAATCCAAAAAACCACTAAAGCAACCTCCCCCAAAAAAGTCCCAACAAAATAAAACCAAACAACCCAACCTAAACAAAAAAACAAAACCAAAAATAAAATTAAAACAAACCAAACCAAAACACAAAAAAACAAACAAACAAACAAACAAACAAAAAACCCCGAGCTGGTTTTGCTAAGTGAAAAACAAAATTCTGGGAAAACAGAGGAATCCCTCTGTTAATGAATGACTAGGGAATAGACATTTCCAGATCTATTTCTAAGTGCTGTCATGTATTCTCTAGTTTTACTTGGTCACTGAGGATGGTAGAATGACTGGAATTTTATTCTGTTTGCCAGTGGAAAACAATGTGAGGTGTTTGTGCTGACTCCCCTTTTAAGCTGTTTAATATGTGATTTCAAAAAGGAGCTTATACATTTATCATGCCACTTTTTTCAGCCTAGATTTGCTGGTATGTTTACAGCAAGATGGATAATGTGGAACTTTGGTGATGTGTGAGGATGCAGATAAAAGTTGAAACTTGTGCTTCAGTAGAAGCCACAGATATCACCCTGAAGACACTGAGCTTCGTGATTAGACCAAGTATAAAAGCAAATAAAATGTGAGCTGTGTCTCACACATGCAACCAATATTTTCTGGCTTTGTGTGTGTGGGGTTTTTTTTTTTTTTTTTTTTTTTTTTTTTTTTTGGTTTTTGGTTTTTTTTTTTGGGTTTTTGTTTTTGGGTTTTTTTTTTTTTTTGTTTTTTTTTTTTTGTTTTGGTTTTTGGTTTTTTGTTTTTTTTTTTTTTCCCAATGTGGTGCATTTATTTTAGGGATTTCTGTACAGGTGTGTTTTTAGTCTTCGGCCTGTGTGTGTATTAAGAGGGTGATTGAAAGTGCATGTGAGAGTTTGTGAAGCATTGCAGTATTTTGGAAACCTTTTTAAAGCTTTTCTGACTTAACTAATGTGTTGTTGCTAATGGATTTTCACAGTGCCAAATCCAGAATGATTCTTCTGCACTGGGTGCTTTCTGATCCTGCTGGGAAAATACCTTCAAAATTAGCACAAGAAGCAAACAAAATGAGTGTGGACTCTTTCATCATCCATTTACCAAATAAATATGTATATAAAATAACATAATTTATGGATTTTCAATTGATTTTTTTTCTGCTGTACTGTGTAATTATTGTAGGGAATTAATAGTTGCAGTTGTTTTTATAGAAATCATTCTTGGGCATTGATATGTTTGAGAACAGAAGAAAATATGAGGCCAGCATTGGACAGCTGCAAAATAATGCCCCAGCCTTCATCAGCAAAAATAAGTCTAACTTCTGTTAGCAAGTTTGAGTTCTTGGAAAAGTTCATATTTTTTTCCCTCAGACAAAAATTTCTGAGCTTCAGAGGAAGATCCAGAACTTCTGCCAGTTGTGAGTGCATGGAGTTAAGTTTGTTTTTCTGAACATCTGGAAACATCTTGCCCATACTAGACACGTATACACATTTAGTATAGCTAATTTAATCCTTGAAGCATCATATTAGAAATTACTGAGGAGAATCAATTCAGAGCAAAAAAATGTGAATGCACATTTTCTAATGTGATTATTTTCTTGATATTACATAATATCAGAACAGACTAGAAAATGTAAGATGAATTATCAGAAGTTTTGCTTGTTGAAACCAAACTTTTGTGTATTTCTAAATGATTATTAATATGTTTTATATAATGGAGATCCCAGTTTGACAGGGAAGGAGCATGGTGGCATTACTGCTGTGGACACCCTCACTCCATTTCCCCTGATGTTATGTATTTAGGGCCCTCACAGAGAGCTTTGCCTTTCTCTGACCCAGAGCAGCAGCAAAAGGGACCCAGAGGCCTCCCTACTCCTCTGGTTATGTTCTGAGCAGCCCCAGAGAAGGCAATATTGACTTCAGAGTGGCTAATGGGAGAGAGAAATATCTTTGCTTCTCTGTCACTATTGCTCTACTGCTTCTCAAGCTCCACTCCTCTTCCTTTTTCCTTCAATCTGGGTTAATTGAATGCTGTAATTCTAACAAAACTTCCTTAGCAGAGCTGTAGACCCTTGCAATGAAATATATCATGGAATTCATAGGTTTAGATTTGCTTCCTGTTGGTGACATGTAGAAAAGGAACTCGTATTTGCCATAGGAAAATATCACATATGGTAAATCTGAACTGTTCAAGCTTCTTTTTAAAATGTTTCCTAAAATCACTGTTGAAGTGTGAAAAATGGGTTGAATTTGAGGCATGCAATAGTAATAGATTAGAGTTGTATCATGAAATATAAATAGATGGGGTGTGTCTCCTTTTAATTCCTATGCAGTGATTGTCTGTATTATTATGTATTAATACACATAATTAATTATACATATCATTAAAATCATTCAACTACAGACATTTCCTCAGTCACTAGAACCTTTTCCTACCACATTTGTGTTTTCAGTAGTTCTCAGGTGCATAGCATTTTATGGAAACTTGGAGAGCATCCATCAACATAAAAGGTTTACATCAAACAATTGTAGTAGAGCCACCTTTTTTATATTATCACAGGGGAAATGTTTGGCATTTTTAAATGCTGATACTTGCTGAACTCAAGGGAAATAGTCCAGTTATGTAGCCACTTAGCTTGCTGGCAACTCCCATCAACCATATCCTAAACCACATTTTAGGAGAGTCTAGGGATTAAATTTTTAATTGAGTCAAATATTCAATATGATTTTTAAAAGTAATCAAATGTTACACATTAAACACAAGAGTATTCAAACCTTTATCTTCCATTGCTAAACAGAATTTCTATATATATTTAAGTCAAATCCTCTGAAATACTACTTTTCCCTGCACCTTTTTTTCTCTGCCTTACAGGGTTTGTTATGCCTTGGTCAGATTTTCCTTTCCTTGTTTCACTAGCCCCAAGTCTCTTAGCAGTCAGTATTTCTTCTCACTGCTGATGTTTTTCCTTCAGACTGATTTCTGGTGTTCAGCACATGCTCCCACATGACTCCTTTAATATTCTCTGCTTGAGGCATCCTTGCTTTGAGTTCCTAAAAAAACCTGGGGAGTGACAAGCACAGAGGACAAGTGAAGATCTGTGAGAAATTACCTGCCATTTGAGTCAGAAACTGGGGTGAGTACTTAAGAGGGAGCCTTGTTGACAAATGAGGATTTTTCCCTCTTGTTTGGAAAACTCAGCAAGTTTGTGCTAATATACAGCAATTTGTCTTGAAGGAGAGCCAGCTAAGACCTAAAAGGCCTAGTAAAGTGCTTACTATTAATTTGTTTGAGGAGTAAGTAAATATGCATTATGTCTTTGTAGTGTGTATTCAGCAGGTGCTTTTCCAATAAAAGGAAACATACAAATCACAGTAATGTTCCTTAGATACATGGGCCAAACAATTGGCTGTGTCTGTGGCTTTTTTCCCACCTTTGAGGGTCAATCAGTAGGGGTAACATATCACTGTGTTAATTGTAGAAAAGTAAGATATAAGCCAAATGCCTCATGTATCATCTCTACTGTTATTATTTGGATCTCTTAAGTGCTGGAAGACAGGTAACAGCAGACAACTCTGAAGGGTCCAAAACTCCTATAAGAAACTTTTATTTCCTACCTGTTCAGCTTTTCCCTAACTGTTGTTGATAATTGTTTTGAAGGATTAATGAACGGTAAGTCACTGTTGACTGCTTCACTGCGTCCCAAAGAGAAAAGTGACTGAAGCTGAGATTTCCTTTTTATTGGGTTTATTCATTTTCATGCAGGACAAGATGGAAATTTTTAATTGTTACTCATTGAATGGTTGGCTGGATTTGTGTTACATCAGGTATGTCCATTCAGTAGCTTTTATGGCAAAACAGTGAAAAGAGGTGAGACATCATCATCAACTGGGAAGAAGTAGTAAATTATTAGCTGGGATTTTCTACTCTACCAGAGGTGTGTTCTTTGCCTCTTGGTGAATTTCTGTTTGCCTCCATCTCATTCAGGGTTTACTGTCCTGCTCAGTCACTTCATCTAAATGTGAAGCCCTGGGCTTCCTGTGAGGACACTTATGTTAAGGTTAAATTCCTTCCATATGGGGGTGTAACTTCAGTTATTAGTATCTTTTTTAAAACTGGCTTAAGACTAACTTAAACCTAGATTTTGGGTGACTGAAGCCTGTCTTTTTAGCTAATTTTAGGTTTGTCTGTGGACGATTTTGTGGAAGTTTCTACAGGTTTTGTATTGAAGGCTGTGGGCTTCTTATTAGAAAACTATAAATTAATCTCAAAAATTCAGAAAATATTATGGATTTGGCCATAATATAAATGTAACATCTATTAATTAAATGTTCTATTTTCCTTGATATTTCACTTTTCTTCCTAATGCATTATTTAGTTTTAATATAAAATTGTCAAGCCTGGTTTATATTCCACAATACTATATGCTCTTTTCTGAATGATTTTGCTGCTGGTAAGGCACTAGCATACTAAAATTCACTGGATGATCACAGTAAATTGGCATTTCTGACACCACCTGCTTATTTCCTCTTAAAATGATTTCTTAAAAATGGTATATTATTTTAGTAAGTCACCTAAATTTGCTAGTGCATTACTTCCTGGATGATACCTTTTGTTTCCCAAGTTGTCAAACCTACTTTCTCCTCTCACAATATCATATCACTTTGCTGCTTTTCATCCATCAGGTTTGATTTTGGAGAGAGTTTCAGTGAGGTTCTAGGAAAAGATGTAATTTTTGACAGAGAATAAAACAAAGGCAGAAATAAACAGTTGAGAGCAAAATAAGGCTGTATGGAACCAAGACAGATCAGTAACGGAACAAATATACATCACTGAGGATTTTTTTTAGGTTATTTTTGTACTAATACTGTACTCCTACCTGTTATCTTCATTGCTTCTTTTACACTTTTTTTTTTTTTCTTTTCACTCTTGCCATTTCTGTTTCTCAGCTCTGTGCCGGATTTCAAGGTTGGTTTGAACATGAGGGTTGTTTGATATGTAATTACCTGAAAACTCTATAAAAGAAAAATACTTAGAAATGTGGGGTTTGAGATATGATTTCTATGTGTGTGAAATTAGATACATTGTTAGCACAGAGGGTTTTTTTAGTCAGTATTTATATGGTTTAGAGGAGGAGTTTGTGTGTATCTTTTTTATTGTTGAGATGGATATATGATATATATACATACACACACATTTGTGTAGCTATAATAGTGGAATTTACTGTATTATAAGTTGTTTTCAAGTTTTTATACTTTTAATAAAGTGTGATCTTAATTCGTTAGTTACATCAAAACAGTTCATTATATTTATTGGACAAAGCAATACTTTATTGTATTTTATTGGTGCAAAGCAATTAATGTTATTAATTAATTGGTAAGAGTGTCTGTTTTATCAGTTTTCATGCTAAAGGCCTTGCTTTCTTCCTTGCTATAGATGAACTCATATTTTATCAATTTCTTCTTCTGCTAACTCAGTTGCTTAGCCTGCAGACTAGCTACTAAGCCTATCTACATATCTTACCTATGTGTTTTGTTACCATGCTCTTGGATTTTGTATATCTAAAGTAAATAGGAAACTATTAGTAAAGTATGATTTTAAAAACCATCTGGAGATTCCGTCAATCTAAATCATCTTGGCAGAGAGAGCTTTCACCAGACAGTTCTTATTTACTTGGTGGGGTGCTCTTCGGAAACACAGGGGTTTTTGTTCTTCTTTATAAATTTTTTTGCCTATATTTTTCTCTGAACTTACCTTGTTTATGAGGTTCTGAGAGGCTTTGCCTTGCTCAGCACAGTGTAGCAGCACTAAGTTCAGAGACGGCTCACTGCCTTGTTTTGATTTCTTCTCGGGTTTCAGTGAGCACATCTATTGCCTGCGTCAAGGGGTTTCTCTTGGGCTGCAGAAAGCTGGAGTGAATTGGAAGAAGAAAAATAATCTACCAGCAGCCTTGCAGTTTTCCCACTGACCTGAATTCATGAGGAAAGAAATTATTTTTCACTGGCTAAGCTCTGTACTTGTCTGCAGAGATAACTGAGAATCTGACTTGTACTTTCACTCCAAGTCTGTTGATGTAAACAGAAAGAGCTCCATTGACTTATGTGGGATTTGGAGCAGGTGCTTAAAACTGGTGTTATGCGAAAAAAGACAATCACCAGACATTTTGTGAGCTTGTAGAAATGGCTGTAGTGAATTTATTTTACACAGAATTTAGTTACCTGAAGTCGTGGAGCCATAGTTAAGATTGTGTTCTCCTCTTTGTTGTGCATCTGAATTATTGCAATGACTCTGCTTCAGAGGAGTGGAGTAGGGAAGCAAACCTTATATGATTTCACAAGTATTGATCTTCACAATATTATTAATGATCTGGGTAAGTACCTGGAATATAAAACAGCCTCTGCTTGCTCCTGGGGATGCTTTTAAGTTGTAAGAGATGGAAACTGAAAATACATCCCTCCTAGTTGCTGCACTTGCCAATTCAATTCAAGTTTTGTGGTGTTCATTACTTCTTTTTTTTTTGTTGTTGTTGTTTTTTAAACCTAAATATTATCTTTAGTTTAGCACTGTTTCTTTGAAAATATTGGTATGGTCTTTCTTCTGCTGAAAGTCAGAAAAAGTGAATACTCTGTAGTCCCTACCACAGGATTGAATACGAAGACTTGGTATCTTTGTGAAAGGAGCAAGTTCCTCAAACTCTAACAAAAAATTAGGAGGTGAGTTGAAAAAAAAACCCCAAACAAGCAAAATTCAAAAAAGAGAGGCTAAGAAAAACAGTTTTATAATATACTATTTATCATTTTTGTGAAATAGTTCCTATTTATATCCAAGAGCTTTTTGGATAGGGATTTTTCTTTTGATATGTTGTTATGGCTCCTTTGGGTATAATTGAAGAAATAACTTCTACAATCCAGCTATTGAGCTTGGCTGGAAGACAGACCAAACTTTTGACTTTATTAGTTTGTATTATACAATGTGGCTTCCTAACATAATTTTTGTTACTGACATGGGAAGGTACTTCTTTTCTGTGTCAGATCCCAGATTACTTTTGGTACAGGGGCTGTACCCACCTCATTCAGTGGCCAGGTACAAGCTGTACCTTAGATTTCAAAGGAGAATGAAGAAACAAAATCTCTTGCCAGATCTAGAACTCTGAGGTTACATGTTCCAGACTTGAGACACTAAAGTTTGTCTCGTGACTACAGCAAATTTCAACAGATCTCTGTAGCTGCTGTGGTTCAGAAAGTTCTTCTGCCTGCAAATTTCTCCTGCACCCACTGCATTCCATTTTTTTGTTCTGAGGTGAGAAATTGGTACCTTGAGTGGGGTGACAAAAGCCTCTGGCAGTGTAGAGTGATTAGATACTCATTTGGTACATTTCTGCCTTGCCATGGAGATGACAGAATGGTGGAAATAATGAAGCTGGCTTTTGAAAATAGCTTATTAATTCAATAGTAGGTTAAAGGAAGAGAGGTTTTCCCTTGGAAATTGTTCTTTTTGGTGGTTTTGGGGTTTTTTGTTGCTTTTTTTTTTTGAGGGGGGCTTTTTTGGCATTTTGGGAAGCTTGACCTTAAGTCCACAAATGTGAAAAAGAAAAAAACCACAAAAAACCTCCCAAAACCAAAAAAAAACCCAACAACACAAAAAATGCCAACCAAAACAAAACCAAAAAACCAAACCCACGCACACAAAAACCCCCAACCCCCAAAATTGCTATTTATAGAGAATCCTGTTCACATCTGTGTATTTTGGAGTCTGTACTTGTCTTCAGTACCTAGATGGGAAGGTGTTGAAAGCTCTGTACAAAGCAATGAAGTTCCAACTGCTAAGTTTTTTCCCTGGCCAAGTTGTTGCTGATAATGTTCAGGAAAGCACATGAAGCTGAAATATTTCCCATTCAGCTCTAGCACCAAGGAGTATCTCTGTTGTGGCCATTACTTACTTATGCCAGGAGCTTTCCAAATTTCTGTGTTATAAGCAGAAGGAGTTTTACTTCTTTATTTTTCACAAGTAATGACATATTAGAGCAGAACCATATTAAAAAAAAAAGTCAAATTTAACTAAAACAAAGATATTTATTTTCAAAGTTAGAATAATGTTTTAAACTTTACTGCAGGAGGCAGTGTGAAGTATTGACCCTGAACTGGAGAAAGGGGGGAGCTCTGTTTCTTTTCCTGGGTGGCTGGGACAGGGATCCTTGAGCTTTGGTGTCCATTAGCAGGATGCTGTGGGTACCAGGAGAGCAGTCACTGGCTGCTTTGTGATTTAACATGCTTGGCTTAAACATGAGCCACAAATTTTTCCTCTTGAGACGAGTTTTCCCCAGAAGTGTTCCTGTGCGGGAGGGAGCTGTGGCACAGCAGAGTGCTGAGTAGGGAAAGAGGCACAGCAGTAATGAAGACCTTAGTTTTATATTAGATTCATTTGCTCATCAGCCAAGAAAGAGCGAACATGCACAATCAAAATCCATCCTATAAACATGTTTGAATTCATTAATAAGCACTCAATTTTTTAGAAGATAAAATTTTAATTAAAAATATTAATTTGCTTGGCAGCATGCTCGGGTGGTTTCTTCTCTCCTTGCCTGATAAAATGGTTGCAGAGAAAAGAATAAGCTTAAGGTTTTCACAATTAAACTGTTGTTAGTTTTAAAAATATAGATTCCAATTTTTCTAACAAAATGTATCATTTTTCTAGGCTAGGATGTTTTAGGATAGAATTTGTATGAATAAGTTTTCGTAGAATTGAGTAGAAAGAAGAGTGGTTTTCAAATAAAATATTCATGTGGGAGATTTAACGAGGAGCCTGTTTTTATTAGAATGTTTGTTTGCCAAGAAGTTTAATATTTAAAGCTAGGCAAAAATTAAAGAAACAAACCCCAGATATTTGCAAGTCCTGTTCTCTCCGCTGTATTGTTTTTTCTCTGTATTCAGTCCAGGTAATTTTCAAATTCCAAAATGTCTCTATAGGGAATGGTCACAGAAGTGGGGTAAATTTCTGATCATTTGGTTTTGCCTGGGATTTGTTGCTGCTGTTTCTAGACATTTCTGGGGTGGCTGAAGGCATCAGTCTATACGTCTTTGTCTATATGTCTATATGTCTTTGTTGTTTACTTCCATTGAGCAGAGCACTTACTACTAAACGTAGTAATTTGGTTACATAACTCTAACGTTCTTTTTTTGTGATGAGTGTTTAGTTTGACAAGCTCCTAGCTGTATCCTTTCTCACTTTCTTGACATATGGATTGTTCTGGAATGCCTGGATGTTGGTTAGTTTGGGGTTGTGATGTGTGGGTGTTCTGTTTAGGTCTGATTTTGGTTTAGCTTTCATGGGGTTTTTTGTTTGCTTATTTTGAGTTTTTTTCCTGGTTGTTACTGTTTTTGCTTTTTGTTGTCTTTACTTTTTGACAGTCTAGTAGAAAGTAGAATACCAAAAAAAAAAAAAAAAAATCCTGGAAAGAACAGCAATTGTCTGCAGCAGGAAAGAAAGCAAATAGGTGCATGACTCTGGTTAGACAAAATAGGAAATTTAGATTTCCCTTTCTCTTCCTCATTTCAGCCTTCATAGTCCTGTTTTAATCACACAGCTTTTGTTCAACACTTTGTAGAGCTGCTTAATTGCCAAAACTTGATTCTGCTCTAAGACAAACCTTTGAGCTGCTCTTGAGATACTTATCAGGACTAGAACCTTAGAGTTTTAGGGTCTGCATACCAAACTATTTCTCAATAATGTATATATCTGTGTAGCTTCTCAAGCTTTTCCCTTCAGTCTAGAGAGAACTGTATCTGAGCATCTACAGGTAGAATGCCTATGTTGATATATTTCTGTAAGTGACTACAGAATATATGAAATTTTAGATGTTATTTTATTTATAAGCATTCTGCCTTAAAAGTGTGAGTTTCATAACAGGACACACAGCCATTTTATCACATCTATTAGCAGCTCAGTAAGAGCAATGTATCATTATTTAATGCTAGCACTGTTTCCTTCAGGCACTCTGGCACTCGGGTGATGAAGAAACCTGTCATGTAAACTGTGCACTATTGTCTCAGGTTCGCTATGCTATTATTTTGGGTTTATGCAGTCAGGATACATACTGTGTGCTTACTTTACAAATGCATTTTCCTCTCCTGGAGTAGAAGCCAAATCTGGGCATCTGCGCCTGTGCTGATTCATGCCCTAACAGACAGTTTAAATTCATTAGCCAGCCCGTGAGATAGAAGTGGAGATTCTTTTTTTCCTGACCTCTGGATACTAATCTTTTAGTGGATTGTGGCCTCCTTTTAGGTGATGGACTCAGAGTCTTATGTGGCCATAAATCCAGTTGTGATGAATTCCATTGCGAAAAGGTGAATCAATGCTGGATTGATTTAATGGTTGTTATTCCCAAAGTAGCTTTGTAATCTCTTCCCTTTGGCTGGCTGGATGTGAGTTCTTCATTAGAAGTTAGACTGTTACTTGTAATTTTCTGCCAGTTTTTAATGAGAGAAAATATGCTTGTCTTCAGAGGGTAATGAGAAAGCTGGAGTGGATAGAATAAAGAGCACAGAGAGAGTCCCCCTTGATGAATTTACGGTGTCTCACTGCATCTATCTTGAGGGAAGATGCTCTTGTCTTTATATAAAAATTAATTTTAAAACTTCTAAGTTACTAGTTTCATCAAAGTACATTTCACAGTCTAGCAAAGAAAAGCTGAGCTGCAAATCCATGCTTGATCAACAGGTTACTTTTAGTCAGTGCCTCTCTGGAGAATGAAGCTGTGTCCTAAAGAGTAAAACTTTGTGTTCTGGCATTGTTTTCCATTGATGGTGAGAGATCAGAGACCATATTTAGTTACAGTACTGTGTGACACTAAAAGAAAAAAAAATCCCTAAAACATCTTTATTAATTGCATTTTTTTGTTTCAAAGTTTTCACTTTTGCTCCATTTAAAAAATAGATGCTCTTCCTAGCAAAGCTTAACATTGTAAGATGAAATTTTAACCTTATTTGCTGATTTATCATCTTCAGTAGTGAAGGTGTTATAGGTCAAAAATTACCAACAGCTTCACTCTTTATTTTTTCTAGCCCTCAGGTGGAGGCTGTCCATGCACATCCTTCCTCCCTCTGACAATTCAGTTTTCTGTTACTTTGTGTATGCTGATAACACCTTATTTTTATAGCTATGTTCAAGATGTGTTTTTAAAAACAGATCTAAGAAAATCTTACAGGCTAGAATTTGGGCTGAGATTCTACAGTGCCAGTGTTAGATTAGAAAACCATCAGTATTCCTGCTGTTCACCTCATTATCCAATAGTGACCAATTACTGTTTTAACAAATTCAGCTTCTGGATGTGGATGTTTCATTAGCATGGTGCCTGATTTTGAAATCTGTTTTTGCTGGAAGCATGTGCAACCTTTCTGTAAGAACCTGTCAGTGAAATTCTCTGCAACTGTGTGAACCTGGGGTTTTAAATCTGCAAAAATCTCGGCATCAAGGACCAACGGTACCATAAAGTCATGGATACACAGAGAAGTGGAATGTGCTTCTGCTCTGAGCAGAAGCTTCCCTGTCCTCTTGGTGACCACCAACTAACTGTAAGGAAATCCTCAAGTATGAATCTGAGAAAGCAGATGGTTTCAGTAGTTTTTCAGTTGGGTTTTTCAAAGCAGCATGCTTCTTTTGTCAGGAAACCATGAGCTACAGAAATGGCACTTTTCTAAACAACACAGCTTTAAACAAAGTAAGGTGCATGTTATTTCACTGACATTTCAGCCTTGCTCCATAAGTGAAAATGTGACTACTCTTTAGTGTGCACCATTTCCAAACTGTTACGTGTCTCTCTGCAGCTAAACTCTTTTCAAAAGGCTTTGTTACTCTTGCTGTGTGTCGAAGTTCTTGTGCTCCAAACAACTGATAGTTTATTTCTCTGTTGGCTGGATTAATTACTTTCAGAATGGACTATGCTCCTCTGATTGCCACAATATCAGCGAGTTCTTGCCAAATTAATTTTCTGTTTGTAGATGGTCCATTAACTACAATAGAAAGCCTCAGTCCCCCAGGCAGAAATGCAAGCAGCACATCAACTCCTGTTTTGCTGTGTTGGAACAAGCAAATAGAGAATAAATACATCTGCTACCAGGTTGAATCCAGGCAGTTTTCCAGTTTGTCTCAAAATGATCAACGGACTGAAAACACTTCTCTTGCTTCTGTTGGCCTTTTGAATTCACCTATTTAAAACAGATAATGGAAAATGCATTTTACATAACATAAAATGAAACAACATGACTGCTATCCATGCCCCAAATAAAATCTTAATTCCTAAGAATAAAGGAAGGCCAGGTGAAGGGATATAATTACTTATTAAAGCACCTTCTATGAAAAAACTTCCACTCCTGGGAGCTGAGCTCTCATTATCATCCAGCAGAGACAGTGGTGTTTGTTGAAATCATGTAAAGTGTTTTTAAGGGTTAAATAATTTTCATTTTCAGTGGCAGGTAATTTACATGACTTCCTCATCTTCTGCCTGCTTATGGGCCAACACAATAGCTGGTGGTCTGTGCTAATCTGTTCAAATGCTGGAATGAATTAATGAGCAGAAAAAGTAATATAACCTCTTCATATTTCTAAACCTGTTTTACCATCCACTTTACTTTCTTTTGCAATCTTTAATCTCTGCCAAGGTTAGACATGGCAGCAGCTAATGCTAGAGCAGCGTAGCAGCTGCTGCACATTTTAAGCCTTGTAAGATATCTTTCTTAGAGAGGCTGCTGCTGCTTTTTTACATATATTAATGCAATTTATTTGATCTGATTGTGTGAAGAAAGGTAGTGCCAAACAGCATGGAACAGCATTTTCTTACAGCCCAGGGAGTGCTGACAGTTTCCTAGAAATGTTTTTGTGTCATGACATAGCTCTAGCTGGAGAGGTTAAAACAGAGGGAATCTGTGGCTGGCAACACCTTCATGAAAATTTGGAATATAGTTTCCCCCCCCCAAGACTGAAAACTCATTCACCTCTTTAAAAAAATACCTCTAGTATAGTGTAACAGGACCACAGCAACTGTGTGGGACAAGCAAGAGGAGAGAGGACAGAATAGAGCCTGAACTGCTGCACAGATTTGCTAGGAAGTTGCCCGACTGCTGAGAAGTAGAGATTTGCTGGGCTCTTATTTTCCTGACCATGCATGCACAAAATCCTGGGAAAGGGACTATGAAATTGAAAAGGAAATTTTCCAGTTTCCACACCTGCAGGATGTAAAAGAAATAAAAGAGAAATGAAAATCCCCTGGTGTTTCCTCCAGGCATGTGAAGTGGTGGGGTCAGTGAGTGAAACACACAGCCCAGCTAGTGTCACAGGCATGGGCAGTGTGTCTGCTGCAAGGCCAGCAGCCAAATGGGACATCCCCTCCCCTTGAAGGATGTGCCACACCTCTCAATTTTCATCTTGGCTTCTAGCATGCCCATTCTTGCCTGACTACAGCCATTTCCTTGGTCATCCATATGGGCTGTTTCTCCTATCAGAGCCTAGCTGAAAAGATCACTTGGAAGCAAAGTCATGGTATTATCAATTACTGTTCTTATATTTAAATTACTTTGACTGTGGAGAGGAGAAAGAGAAAAATAATTGAGGTCTCAATTAGGTATGGAGGTAAAACCTTTCTAATACTATGGGTAGTTTTTGATGCTGGCTGTAAGCATGTTCAAACTGGGGGATAAATGGAACAGTTAGGGTGAATTATCCAACTGTAACTTGCTGTTTACTTGGTCTGAAGTGCCTGAGCTGGGCACAACGGGGCTTGTGTGCTGGTACAAGTTTCCCCAGTGCTTCAGACAGAGTACATATGCCTGGCACAGTCCATGTATGTTTGTGGCACATCTGGCCAGCTGTTCCAGGTGTGCGAATTGCACCTCCTATTGCAGCTGGGCTTCTGGATGTGTGGAAGCCCTTTACAAGTTTCTGTGCACTCATTTAATGAGGACAAAGTTGGAAAGTGGAAAAGGGCAGTATAAAGGTAATTCTTGGTATAATTCTTGTGTACCTGCTGTTTATAGTATGGATTTTGGTTGGTTTTGGAGTTAGTGGAAAGGAAATATTTCCACTGTCCTGGCCTTGTTTATGATTGAGACTGTGATGCAATAATTTTTTAATGTTTACTGGGATTGGAGCACCTTCTGGTGAGGCTTCAAATCTGGGGATGGAAGTGAGTGTGCCTGGCAAGTCCACTGAGAGCAATGTTCTCTTAGCAGTATGAATATTAATGCTAAAATTTGCAAGCAGGACAAGATGATCGTTTGTTATTTTGCCTCTTTAAACAGCTACAATTGCAGGAAAATATTGCTGAAAAAAAGCAGGCTTAGTGATATAATTTGGTATAGGACTTTAATTCATTAGCTTTATGTTAATGAAAGTCTAATTGTACTTCTGTTGAATTGCCCCATGAGGACATAGTGGCCATTATTATTTTTGTGTATGATAGTGGCTCAAGACAGTGAAATCTCTGATTTAATAGAGTCCTTGACAAATTAAAATCTGAACAGAAATTCAGACTTTTAGTTGGCTGCTCATGGCCTTGAGGAGAGCACTGAGTCATTGTTCTGGAGGAAGGTGTAGTACAGAAGGGTTGGTGTAGTACAGGAGACTTGTTTAATACAAAATAGTCAAGTGGATGAGGAGCATGGTAGAATTCTAAAATAGTGCCAGAAAGGAATATAAGAGACAGTGAGAATGTTAGTGCTGGATTACCTCAGTGAGCTCTTTTACAGCCAGTTTTACCTGGTTTTCATTATTGACCTTAAACCATAAAACTAGTTTATGCTAATCAAAGTGTCCATTTAAAGTCCAGAGGGAAAAATCACTGTGGAACAGGATTTGAATATTGTGTAGGGAAAATGGAATTATCTGGATGGGAGGAGCGTGAAGAAGAGAAATTGAGAAGTAGGGAGTGAGAGATCATAAACCCAGTTAGGGGTGACATGGGACATCTCTGAGTTTCTCATCAGCTGGAGATGGCTGAGGAGGGCAGAGTGAAGATAACTTATGTGGGAACTGTGGCAAGTCATAGCTGGAATGGGATGTGAAAGTCCCTGTGTTTTCCAAGAAGGGGATCAGACTGGAATGAGTACAGAGAAAACCAAATCATTGCCCTGTGACTATAGTGGTCATTAAGAATTCATTTTTAAAATTACTTTAACGTTGTTTATCAGTAAGTAACAAAGTTAATGCATCCAGTACATTTATATAGTGCTTGAGTTGTTTGTCTTCATTATTCGTTAAAAGATTTTAGGTTTTCTGAATATGTTTTTCCTGCAGGTACAATGTTCCTATAATAAATTACCATTTGAATTAATATTTATAATACAACTGTGCCCTCAGTGCTGCAATGTATTATATCAGTCATTGATGTTGTCATATATATTGATGTAGTCACATATATGATGTAGTCATACATTAGTCATGATTCTAAGAGCTTCTATGTGTACTTTAGTAATATACAATGGTGTTATACTTTGTCTTACATTAACAGTTCAAGACAAATGAAGCTGTTTATTCCTTGATGGGAAAACAGTCGTCCTCTCTTGTGATTCAGAGATATTAAGGGTAGAGTCTTCTAGACTAATAAATGGGAAATAACCCTTTTTTCCCTGCTATTCGGAATTGATAGTCATTATTTCAGTATTTCACTTTATATTGCATGTGCTGCTTGCACCAGGATCCAGTGCACAGTCGATTAAGTGTTGCTTCCTGGATTGCCCTCAGCTGCCTGTTGCACATGCTGGAAATCTTCTGGCAGATTTCTGCCCCATTTTTTGTAAGGCACCAGGAATTAATTATCTCATGAACTACAGAGGCGCAGCTTTTCTCTGTGTGGCATAACTAATGCCCATAATTGTAAATGTATACAGAGAAATGAAGACATGATGGAGAGAGCCAGTGTGACAAAAAAACCCAAAAAAACCAAACCAAACCAAACCAAACCANACCAAAAAAAAAAAAAAACAAAAAAAAAAAAAAAAAAAAAAAAAACAACCAAAAAAAACCAAAAAAAACAAAAAAAACCCTGAGAGAATTAGAGCACTTGAATGAGGGGAGTTGCTTTTATTTCATCTTAAAGGCTCTTTTCAGGTGACAGAGGTGGCCTGTGGCACATGTGCTGTGGGAACCAGCCCATGGCTGAGCTTTCTAACCAAATACTTGACTAACTCACTGTGAGAGCACAATGTATGCTAAAGAATCAGGCAAAAAAGGTTTCTTTTTAAAATGTGTTCATTGTATTATATCTCTACTTGCTTTATTTTTCTGGTGCTTTGTTATACCCGTTTTCAAGACTGAGCTTTGTCATTCCAAAATTCTGCGTTCTTTTCTGGGGGGGTGCCTGGGTAATGCTGATGCCCTGTGTCATTTAGGAATTTTTTTTTTTTCTTAATTCTGCAATCAACTTTCTTAGTTTATAATAATAATAATTATAATAATAATAATAATGATAATAATAATAACAATACCAAGGAAAGAACTGAAAGCCTAATCAGTGTTCTGTTTACCTGTGTCATCTATAAGATTCAGTGTATTTGAAGCACTTCACCTTCATAGGCAGAACCACAGATAAACCATTTAAGAAGCTGCAAGGATAATTTCCCAGCTGCCTTTTGGTACTGCTTTAAAAAAAAAGGAGTATCAAAATCACCATGTGGTCTAGGTAATGTGATGCCTCTAAAAAGACACTCACATTTAAGAGCTATCTGTGAAATCTGAAACTAAAGATGAAAACAGAAAAAATACACTGCATGTAACTACCTGCCTGCGTCCAAAGGTAAATTATTGGAAAAGATAAAATAAAGCAGTTAAATTTTATAAAAGCAGATTACTTGAGATTAGGGCACAAATGATAATCATGAGTCAAGGAAGATGTAATATTTACTAATATTTAGAAAGATCATTTTTATATTTAGATTCTCAGCATTAAAGATATCACGTACTTTTGGATCAAAACCATATTCACATCGGTGGGCTGATTCTAAAACATTTATTTTTTTGTTCTTTCCTTGTAAACAAAGAGTATATGGATGAGAAACACAAAGGTGTCAGTGTGGGTGCCCAACTGTCTGTCTGCATTTTACCTCATTATTTGGTGATCCCGTGTAGCTGCACTGAATGATGGCTTTAAATGTTCACAATTAGCATCACAGGTGGAAGGAAATCTGCCATAAATAATCTCCTAACAATATCAGAGCCTGTAATTTTCCAGCTATAAACAGAATTGCTCCCATTTGGTGTGTGCTGTGATGAAGAGGAACAAGAGACAAGCATTTAGTAGTTCAGATGTTCCCTCCCACTCACAGAGCACAGTGGGAATGATGGATCACCTCCGATGCCATTAGCTCTGCCTGAAGTAGCAAGCTAATGCAAGGTAAATTAGAGGGCCTGGGTTTGATCCAGAAATGGACCAAAAGGCATAAGGTAGCACTTAGGAATCTCTGCTGAAGGCTGCACTCCATAGAATGTGGGGATGGAGCGCTGCATCCCCCAGCATACCCATCAGACATTCAGGTCTCTTTTCTTAATAACCCAGAAACATCCTTATGTAATTAACAAAGCACTCAAATGGAGGTGGAGTTTCCCAGAGAAGTGAAATCTTTATTTCTTCTTTGCTTCATCGTTGTTTCCCAGTGTTTCTGGCATTTCAGAAGTGATGTGGTCAGTATTCAGTGTATATTAAATCTAAAAGGGATCTTTAAGGCCATCAGCTATTAAGTCTGTAATGCTTTCTTATTTTCTCAGCCTATTGTATGAACTTGGCACTACAGATCCCAGATTTTTCAAAGGCATCCTGTAAAATGCCTATCTGCAATTGCTCCACTGAAGCTGGGGGCACTGATTATTGTATTGGGTAAGGGTGAATTCTTTTCCAGTGCTCAGAAGCCTGGAAGATTAAATGTGTGACATGTAATAAAAGTGAGGACTTGGGCCTACCTTCAGAGTCATTTCTGGTAGAAGTTCAGTTATCCAGTTTAGAAGCCTACCCTGGTCTAGATGTCTTTAAAACACAAAAGAATCCTGATTCCTCATGAGATACATTTTTACATTATGTCACTTTTTGACACATCTGTGTCAAAACCACACCTTTTGAAATGTCTGTGTTTTATTTTAGGCTGTTTTAATGTTGTTCCTTGTTTCGTGTCTTAGCTCCTTTGATTTGTTGTGTTTTGTGTCCATTACATTTAAGCTGGAATATTTATACTGTACAACTTTCCCATGTCATTTTTGACCGAATTATTGTTACATTTATTCCTTCTTTCATTCTTTTTTCTTGATTGGTATTTTTTCCTCTGCTTTTTTGCTTGTTCTTTGACAGTGATCTTCTTATCTTGCCCTCTCATCCTTCTTTCCCCCACATTAATTTCTGTCTTCCTTCTTCTGTTGCCCTTTGTGCAATATATCAGATACACACGTATGCATGTGCTCCTGTTGCTTATTTCATTTTATCTGCTAGATCATCAGCGAGTAATTAACAAGATGCCAAAGAGCCTGGCAATTCAAAGAACAAAAGCATGAGCAGACTATAAAGCAAAACCTCTTGCAGTAATTTGCCAGATAAATAAGACATCTTAGTTTGAGTCTAAAATTCCAAAAAATATTTTTCAAAAAAGAGTATTTGTGATAGTAAAATGTTTCTTAAATGAAACTTACTTCTTCCCCATAACTTCTGCTATAGATATATCCCGAGAAAAACCAGCAATTCCTTTGATTAAGCACTGTCATCTAATTAATTTTGCTATTTTCCTGTGCTCAGTTTTGTCCTCTTCATAGTGGCACTTTATCCTTCATAATGCTGCTCTAAGCATTTCTGAAAGATGGAGAACAGTTATAAATAACAATCCATAAACCTTTCACCAGGGAGTCTAAGCATACATCATAAACAGCATGGTAATTCGACTTTCAGGAAAGATACTAAATTATGTAATCACTGTTAAAGACTGTACACTCAACAAGTAAATGGCTTCAAGTTTATGGGAGGAAATATCTCATGAAGATGTGGATAGAGCTCTCCTCTCAGTAGGGAACTCAAGCATATGCACAAAGCACATATCAAGCTTTTATTTTTTATCTCTATATCTTTCATAACTAAGTGTCAAATCACAGAGGTACTGCTTACTTTTAAGATTAGGACTAAAATAGGCTACAGTGTGTACTTTTATGCCATTATAACAAGCAGATTCAAAATCAGTTGTAAAGTTAATTTTAATGCTGTAGTATTCAAACACAGCTGGTGTTCCTGTGCTCAGCCATTTCCATGAATGGATTTCACTCTTCAGCAAATAAGCCTTTTGATGTCCTGGGATTTTAGAGCTGGGAAGCATATAGAAAGAAAATCAATTGATATTAGCATTCCAGGCTTTTCTGAAGTCTCTTTTGGCAAACCAAACAGGTTCTACTGATCCTGTATGAACAGCCATCCTGTGGAAAGAGATTTCCTGAATCTCCCTCAAGGTCTAGGAGTCTCCAAGGTGGCTGGTGAGGAGGTGACTGTATGGATTTACACACAGTGAGGGGCTGCTGCTCTGCATTGCTCCTACCATTTGTGTGCCTGCAGTTGCCTCCTTTCTCTCCCTTTGTTTTCCAGCTCTTGGCCGTGGCTCTTTTGGTTTTCATGCTGCTGCTTTCTGTTTTTTGTGTTGGCCCACATGTTGGGTGTGGGCAACCTTGTGAAATTCATCTAAGCTGGTGTCAAGTTCACTGACATCCCACTGGAGTTTATACCACCACATACAGCACTTTGCATCCTGCCTCATTCAGACTAGCAAACTGCCTTTGTGGAGGGAGAGGAAAAGAAAAGTGAAGTCCTGAGAAAAAGCAAAAGAGAATTAATGAGCAAATTAATAAGCAAAATTAATTAATGGGAATTAGTGATCAAATGTGACTGATATTTCTCAAACAGTAAGAGGAAGGTGACAAAGATTAAACGTATGATCCAAAATTTTACATCAGTATATTTAGATTGTGCCTTCATTCATGCTGCTTTTTGTTCATCAGTCATTCTAGTGTTTTGTCTGGTTTGTTAAGGTTTACTTTTTGTTAATTTTTTTTTTTTTGTTGTTGGCTGTTAGTATGATGCATGTAAAATTATGACTTCCTGCAAAAGGGAACACACAGAGAAGTTAAAAATTGTGACTTTTATTAGCTGGATATGAGCAAATAGGTCTCAGAGGTCAGGATGCTTTGGGCCTTTTTCACAACTTTCCTGCTTGTAGGAAGGTGGGAGCAGTGGTTTTCGTAATATAGCTTTTTTCTCCTTCCCCTCCACTTCAGTGATGCTCACTTATCACTGAAATCAGCCTTCCTCTTCCAGCCCTGTGCTCTCCCTTGCTGACATAGCCAGATGTTTGTAGTTCCCATGCCAATAACGTAAAATGTTGGGGTTTTTTTTGTGGTTAAATGTGCCCTAGAATTAAGGTGGTAAAGTCCAACTCACTTTCTTGGTAGAGATGGGGAGGTGCATTCTTGGACATGCTTGAGCACCTCAGTAAACAGCACCACAGCACATTTCTGGACGTTGTTAAATTTTAGTGCTGCCAAACTGAAACAACTACCAGAGATAAGTGAAATGAGCAGGAATGGTTTGGGTGGATAAGGGCTGAGATACCTTGAAAAAGTTGGGATGAAGTAAAAAATACTAACTTCAAAAGGCAGGGCTAAATGACAGAATAGAATAGAATGAAAATGATCATCGAAACTAGAACTGGAAACATGGCTGTAGTCAAGCATAAAGCAATCTTCTCTTGAAGGCTGTGGTTGTGTTTATTACAAAATATAGATAAAGATTTGGTTTCTGTTCTAATAAGATAACATAAAATTATTTCAATGTGTTAAATATACTTGAAATCTCAGACAATTCACTGTCCTTTTTTTTATGAGTATGAGAGAATTATTTGCTGTAAACAGTATTAATTTTTGCTCTTTCAGGTAGCTGGTTTACATGATCAATCTGCCACCTTGTTCAGTGTTTCAGCAGGTAGGTCTGTTTGTCAGGGGTTACTTCCAAAGAATATCTGTGCTTTAGATCATAAACCATTCTCAGGCTTGCTGTAAGTACCTTTGTGCTAAGTGTTGCACATGTAGTGCCAGCTGATTTCCACGTGCTGTCATTTAACAGCTCTGGTGTGTTGTCTGTGTCTGCAGCCCTCACAGTGAGAGAACAGGTCCAGAGCTGTCTGTCCTGGTGACTCAGCAGCTCACCTGTGCTTAGTGCAGCACTTCTGGCCCATTGATCTGGTGTGTGTATCTCCATTTCTATGATTACGCTGGCCTTACTTAACAGAAAGGAGAGGGAATGCTCATTCCTGCTGTCTCTCCAGTTTGTCTTTTCACACTACACTGCAGTATTTTTAGTGATTGATCCATGCAGAACCCTGCTGATATGCTCCAGCCAGCTCACTTGATGTTTCCTCATGGTTTGATTGGCAAGGTAGGGAAGTCCTGGCTGCCCAGGGGCTCATAGAATGAAGAAGCAACTCTATATGCAGATGAATAAATGCTGGGGGTTGGATCTGTTTCTTTTGTGTTTGTGGAATTTTTTCCTGATGGTTTGCTAGGTAACTAATTGCTGGGTACTTTATGGATACTTGACTTAAACAAAGGAGGCAGCAGGTTTCTCCGGGTGGAACAGCAGTGAAGGGCAGTTTGGTCCGAGGACACTGCTCCAAAAGGACTGGAGTACCAGTGGACCCTGCTTGTTTTCTCTCTCTCTACTGGATTTCTCTCCAGAGGAAGACTGAAGTAATTTTCGTCAACATCGGACTTTCCTACAGGACTATTTCCACTTCACAGAACTGCATTTACTGCTCAAGGAGGATTTCATCTGGACTGCTTCCACCGCCCTGATACCCAGGGTGTCAGGTCACATCCCTGACTCTGTCAGGGTATTTTCTGAGGTTTTGTTGTTTCTTTGTTTTTGCTTGTCTCTTAGTGCTATTACATTTGTATTTGTCTTTGCTTTGTCTAATATTCCTAGTAAAGAACTGTTATTCCCACTCTCAAATCTTTGCCTGAGAGCCTCCAATTGCAAAATTATAATAATCTGAGGGAGGGGGTTTACATTCTCTATTCAAAGGGAGATTCCAGCTTTTTTGCTGGCAGGTACCAGTCTTTCAAACCAAGACAATAAATTCAAATGTCCCTTTTCCTATGCTCTGTTACATTTTTCTCTTGCCTTCCCACCTTCGGAATTTCACTCTCTGCATAAAAAAAGGCAAAACAAATAAAACTGAGACCCTGAAAGGCATTAGGTTTCTGTGTGTGTAAGTGATAGAGCATATGCATGGATTTTTTTTCTTTAATAATGACTTTAGCAAGTTGCATGTGCCTTGGGCTTCCCACCATCTGTTTACTGGCAGAGCTGGGTGAGCATGGGTGCCCCAAGATCTCTGTGGGTTTGGGGCACAGGAGCTGTGCACAGGCACTGTTGCCACTGGGGTCACGGGACCATATTAAGGAGAATATGACCCTTGCCAACCCCAAAATTTAGTAAAACAAGTCTGTATCCCCTGCTGGCATTCAGGAGCCAAGTAACCAGTAAGACTCAAGGTGGACCCCTGTAGGAATAAGGAAATCTATTTCTTGAGGCAGAATTGTGATCCTATATATTTTGGGAAATGCAATCCATAAGCCTAATTTTGCAATATTTTATCATAAACAGTCTTGGGTAAACTAGTTAATCTCTGCAAGGATGATTGGGGGGCCTCCTGAGATATATATATATATATNATAATATTCAGGGTCTATCTGGCTGAGCAGATACAGATGGGTATTTTGGGGCATCAGCTTATTTCTGTGCAACCAAGTAATGTGGAAACTGACAGTCCACTATTGTGAAATCTGTTGGGAAACATAGGATGGGCCAAGAGGAACAGAGCCTGAAGAGGGGAAAAAAAGAAAAGGTCTTTAATAGGAAGGTTTGAAACCTAAAGCTGCTCAAACTAAGTCACCCTGTCTATACACAGAATGGAATTGTGTGAGTTGGGAGAGGAGTGTTTCTTCTGCACTAAGAAAAGGCACATGGCAGAATGTATTCTCAACTTAAGACAGGAGGAATGGAAGGAAAATACTAGTGTACCACTTGATTATAGAAAGCAAGGCTTGTGGGAAGAGTTCAAAGAAGGGCACTGAAAGAGAAACAGTATGCATGCTCTCAAAAAATATAAATACCCATAGAGTGTAGAAATAGCAGCCAATTTTGCTTCCTGTGGGAGAATGGCATTATTGGAGAATATCAGTATTATTAGGGAAGATTATGTGGAGAATATTGATTAGATGATTCAGAAGTGAATAGCCAAATGAACTATTGTCCCAGAGCTTGAGAACAGAAACCGTGTTTCCCTGCAGAATATAGCACAAGGTGATTTTAAAAAGGTAATGGACAGATTTTAGTTTCCATGTTGCTGGAAAATAATTGAAAAAGATACGGTTATTTATACTGATGAAGCTTCCAAGATGTAAACAAAAATAACACCATAAATAGGATCTGCTAAATGTAAAGCTGTAGCAATTTTTAGAACTGCAGTATGGAAAATCCACATCAGGTCAGGTGAAATGGACACGTGACTTTACACCCAAAACAAACCAAAAATATGTACCCACAGATATATCACAATCTGCTGTGGTGCATTGAGAGAAAGATATATTGCATTCTGTAGTACTCATTTCAGAAAAAGCATCCCTTTCTGTATCCAGTACAGGAGAAATGTGGCAATTGTGCAGTCTCTTGAGAAACTGCTGTCTTGCTTGTAAGGGAAGCCTTCTATTATAGATGCACTTCTAAAATAAGAAGGTACTGTGAAGAAAAAGAATTCAAAATGTATGAGGTTAAATTTGTTCTTGTCAAACATATGGCATGTAAGTAGAAACATGACAAGCAAAAGTCCTGATGCTTCTGGCTGTCCAGGAACATCCCCTTAGGGCACAGACACAGCACTGTGTCATATCTGGAGGGAATCCCTCTCAGACTCCTGTGGGGACGAGCAATGGATACTAGATGGAAAGACCTGACAATGTTTGCCTTCATCCCTGTGTGTGCTGTGTTAAGGCCATGTCCCAGGAGAACGATGAAGGAGACAATTGCTCATGTGCCATGGTCTGGCTGTGCCACGTCTGGGCTTCACTGAGCCTTGGGCTGGGAGAGGGGCAAGATGCTCACTTGGAGAGAGCTGGACACAGCAGGAAGATCATCAAGGCAGGAGAGCAGGAGACTTCAGAGAGGGTCAGGGGATGATGTTATGCTAGCCAGCCTCAGAAGTGAAGACGTGTCTTGTACATCCACAGAAATAATTTCTTGGTCTCCTAAGCTCAGGCGGTCTGAAAGTTACTGAAGTACTAAGGAAAATCTGAGGAAAAAGTTCTACCCTTTATAGGCACGGTGGCTCTAAGATCTTTGTTTTTGAGCCGTGTTCTGTTTTCCTCTGAAAGAAGTAAGTTTTCTCTGCAGTTAGACGCTGTAGTTGGCTGTTTTGTGTTCAATAAAAACCTTTCTGTAGCAACTGCAAGCAGGGGCTGCCTCAGAGAAGCAGCTGGTAGGGAGTCACGCCCTTTCACAGCAAATGCATGGCTGAGGGTCAACTATGGATGGCCCTTTCCTCTGCTGCTGGACTTGGAGTTTGCAAATACTCCTTGGAAACCAACAGGGTTTGTTACTTTGGTTATTGTTGCAGGGTTCAAGTGTCACCTTAAGTCTTTGTTTTGGGAAGCCAAAACTTTACAAAATGGTGGCATGAGGGTTACATGCATGTGGTTTCAGAAAATGTAATAGTTTAAATATACCTATAATTTCCAGCTGGGATCTCAGCAAAAAGTCAAAACCTGACAAGAGAAATGAAGACCTTGAATTCACTGATAACCTTTCTAATATTTGATGTCTAATTTACTTTGTGAATCAAGATCATCAGGGCCCTCAAAGTTGTCCAAGATGTGCTTCTCCTAAGACAAATGATCCTGTTGCTCCTAATCATTAGCAGGCAGATGGCAGGTGATCAAGATTTCATTATCAAAACACCAACTTTTTTTTGAGGTGAATAGATGACCATCTGTTCCTAACCTTGTACCTAAGGGAGCCTACGACTCTGGCTTGTATGATTCCAAAATATAATAAGAACCTTCTCTTAATTAATATACATATTGCATTCAATATATGTTAATAAAATTTTCAAAGAGTTGAGGAAAAACTAAATAGCAAGTGGATCTTATCTTAAAGGTGATAATTTTGGGGTGTGTGAAGAAAACACTATTGTTTCTGAGTTTTTTCTGTTAAGCTTAGAGGATTCTCTTTTCTACAACAGGAGTAGGATACAAAACATAAAAAGGCTGCTGAATTTTTAATTTATAAGAGTACTGGATATTTCAGTTGCGAATTTTGAAACCTTTCCTTACTTGGAAGAAACTTCAGTTTCCTTGTCACAAAGTTCTGTCTGATAGTGGAATGAGTGCATCTAATTTAAATAATTGAAGTACAAATTTCTGGAGCTTACATGTGTGTGGTAGAGTTTGGTCTTTGCAAGTTTGGGAAAAGGAAATGCATTTCTTATTTGATTTCTTTTTTAAATAACTGAGGACTATGCAATTAAATCCACCTGTGATAATTATGCTTTTTAAACAAACTGTCAATAGTCTAAGTCTACTAAAATAGTCAAAGTCTAACTAGGGAGGGAAAAAAGTCTGTGGTATTGCTTCCCGTGAGTTTTGTGACCTTCAGCAGCTGTGCAGAGGAATTGAGCATTCCCACTGCTGACCAGACAAGCGAGTCTCAGCCATTATAAATTCTGTTAAGCAGCAACCACTTAGATAATCAATATGCATATGCAGATGGATCATAATTTTGGCATCTCTTCAATGGTAGGAGTGTCACTGGGAGCATGGCAGGGTGTTGGAGTTAAGGAATTAAGACAGAAAACCTCTCTAGAAACTCCATTACCTTCTGTTCTCTCATACTGATGAAGTGAAGTTACAAGAAAATAATTGCTTAACAGAAGAAAATGGAAAGAAATTTCAACAGCATCTGTATTTTAAAATTGAAAATATTATTGGGTTGATTAAAAGTTGTGTCTGGTTTCCCATATCTAATCCTTTCACTTTGTGTAAAATCTCATGGTCATGTGGTTTTGTGCTCCTCAATGTTTTTATTACTTCCAGTTAAAATGTTTACCTCTTTTAGTATATGTAAATTAGTTTAAAAAAAGCTCCATATACTAACCCAAATAACCAAATCCCCCAAATATTTCTGAGATAGTGACCAAATTTCTATGCATAAAAGCAGTGCAATTTGTGCTACCCATCTATGAGCTGGAGTAGTGAAAATGTAGTAATAATAATTTACATAGTTTAGCACAAAATGCATCTGCAGCTGGCTCTACAAATCATAGTAAGATGAAAACCTTAAGTCAAGAATTACTTAGAAACCTGAAATAAAATCATGTATCTGTAGTCAGCCACTTAACTGACTTTATAATGACTTTCATATGTGCAGGTGGTTAGGACTTGACAGGAAGTAATAGTTGTATGATTGTCTTGGTGATGGAGCCAGGGTTTGTGTACCAAAATTCATTACACCTATGGTATTTTAAAAACTTGAGGGTATGAAAAACCTATTTCCTATAGAACATTTGAAATTCCCATGTCTGCCTTCTTAAAAAAAAATACTTTATGGGTCAAATAAATATTAGTGTCAAGATAACAAGTTCTTTATTTTGATCAATGTTCCTTGATGTGAATCCTAAATCGCCGGGTCAGAGCAAAATGAGAAAGTAATGTAAGTCAGGTTTGCTAAGTCCACTTGCTTAGTTTGTCTGTGTGATGTTGATAAAGTGGATGTGACTGTAAAATTTTTTGTTTGTGATTTCCTCATTTTCAGTGTTCTCACAGAGCTTTGTTGGTGATTGTTGCCTCAGGCAGTGCCTGGGAAAATGGTACTTCAGTGGGATGCAGAAAACATATGCCAGACTGGTTCTGCCTTTCTTCTGCAGAGTTACTCTCTTGGCATGTGACACAAGCAGAACAACTAGGTTCATTTTACATTGTGCACAGCAACTAGAATCTAAACACAGAGTGCTTTCAGTCAGGAAAGAATAGTATTTATTAATCTTATGGTGGGTTTAGGTGTACCTTGCAAACAGAGAACCATGAATGGCTTCTAATCTACTTTGTTGGTAGCTTTCTGTAGTGTTCAGCAAATCCTTGCTCACCAAAATCTGCCTACACTGTCATCCCTTGTGTTGCCATCAACAAAAGCTGTGTCTGTGTGTCCTCAAGGCTGATTTTGAGTAACTGGCACCTGAGATAGGAGAAATGTTGGTTTGAAGCATGGTTTGCAGCAGCATGTCATATCAATCCAAAATGCACCCCCAGCTGCTGAAGGTGCGCTTGGTTCTCCCCACAAGGGCTCGTTGGGCTCTTATGTTCTGTATTCTGTGCACTGCAAAAGGAGCAGAACTTGCTGAGCTCAGCAGAGAGGGAGAAACAAGAAACAATTTTCTTTTCAAATGATTCATTAGTAATTGTTTCCCTGTGTAAGCATCTCAGAGTGTCTTGACAGTAGAACTGACAAGCAGCTTACCTGCAAAAGACAGATTGTCATCAGCTTTGCCAGGTGGAGTAAGGTAAAAATGACAGTTCCCTCAGCTGCCAGCGCCAGATATTGTTATTCAGTAGAAAATTGGTTTAAAAATGCAGATGAAATTCTGCCTTTGCCAGCTTTAAAATAAATCATATACAATATTAACTCACAAGAGACAGAAATAATTCATTTGAAATCTATTTTGCATTTTTGTATTGAACTTTATACATTTTCTTATCAAAGGTTGCCTTGCTGTCTAATAAGCCATCTAATTTTGAAAGAAAGGCTGAGCTTCAGGTGAATTACAATGATCAAGGGCTTTAGAGTGCTTTAAGGCTTTCCTGAGCAATAAGATGATAACAGAAAGCTTGAGTAATACTCTAAAATTCAGGAAGTTCACAATTACAGTGACACATTAGATGCTGCTAGCACAGTATATGAAGTACATGATGTGTGTTAGGAACACTGTCCTCGTACTCGAGGCTATGGCGATGTTTAGCTTTCTGGCAGTGAAAATCTTAGTATATTTCCATCTGATAAGCACGGTAGTTTTTTGTTGGCAATCCTAGTTGGCTAGTTATTCTAGATTAAATTTTATTCTGATCAGTTTTACCCAAGCTGTGGTAAAGCTCTAAATATTTTTCTCAGGTCCTATTTTTATAAAATGTTTGAATTTTCTGTTTTTTATAAATATGTGGAATAGAAGCATGAAGCAAATGTATTGAAGCAACCTGGCTTAGAGATTGTAATAATTACTCAAAAGACTGATAAACTAGAAAAGCCAAATGCTCCCTGTGAGTGGAGTCATCACTAGGTGTCACTGGGAATTTGACACAGAGCAACGGGAAGTGCCAGAGAGAATGGAGACAGACATTTTTCTGTTTACAAGAACAATAGTCTAATTTTTTGATAATCACACTGGAAAAAACTCTTGTTTAGGTTTCCCTGAATTTTTTGGAGCAAGAGATATGTATCAAGCTAAGTAATTTGCTTTAAGTTCCTTAAACCCCACACAAAACAACAAAAGAAATCTAACAAATCAGACACCTGGTTCATATCTGTTTGTCAAGATTCCTTTGTGTCGGGATTCCCCTGCCTGGGATGTTCCCGAGAGTCCTTTTTCACAGCCAGATGGTCGAAGAAAGAGTCAGAGCTGCTTGGCTTTTGCTCTCAAGGTTGTTTATTATTTGTTATCTATAACATGTTCTCCCTGACCAGCCGAGATGCGTTCAGCTCAAGGCACACTGCCCGCCCCTGGGGCTGTGTTATCTTCTTATACTATAAACTACGTAGACATTGTTTACAGTTAATTCCCAATACCTATCACCTATGTTAGACAGTTAATTTCTACTTTAAACCAATCCCTAAATGCCAACATCACCAAGAAGATGGAGACCATGAAGAAGAAGGAGGGAGGGCAGTACACACCCAGATTCCTCCATCTTGACCCCCCTGTACACTTCTTGACTCCCCTGTACACTTCTCATATGAATCTTAATATTCTATTTCTCTACTCAGTAATAAGCTACTCATTTTATTCTACTTTCCCTGGTTTGTAATTCCTTACATACAGTTGGTAATTTTTTCCATGGCTCGAGATCAAAGGCAGAAGGGTCTTGGGCTCTGTGCCAAGCTCTCCAAGACCCCTGCCCGGGTCTCAACCCATCCAAAGCCACCAGAGAGGTGTCCTGGTTTCCCACACCTTTGCATCCTTTTAGTCATGCATTTGACAAAGATTTCTCAGTATTTCTTCACTTACTAGGCAAAAAATAGTTTGTTTCTTTTCAAAAAAACCCTTAATTTCAGGCAGACTTCTGTACTTTCAAATACAAAGTTTTCAGTTCTTTTAAATCTGATACTATTGATAAACAGCATTGGCCAATACTTCTTTGCTTCTGGAATCTCACAGTTTGGCCAGGAACTTCACCTGAGAATCTGTTTATTCTGGATTTTTTAAAAATGTAATTTGGCATTTCCTGTATAAATGCAGAAAATATTTAGATTAAAACCCATACTTCCTTTTTTACCATAATACTACTATATAGCTTGATATTTAGATTGTAATATTCTATATACTAGGGACACTTCTAAATATGACTTTATAATTAAGGAATAGATTGCAGCTGGGATAAAGCTACCTACTAAGCTACAAGAGTTGTGAATATTATATACTGGAAGAGTTTGCAACTTTATTTCATTAAAGAAGTTCCCATCAAATCTGCATGGGCTAGAATTAAGAGCTAATGCTCCCTAAAGGAATTGCTCAAATGGGAAACTTAGCACAATTTAAAATTTTCCTAGAACTGAAGAACTTAGGGACTAATATGCTCGATGTAATTAATATGATCATAAATTAAAATATTCTAGCTCTTCAAATGTAAAGAGTCAGGCAAAAGTATTAGTGGAAATGCACATTCAAGGGATGCAATAATCCCTATCCATGTGTGCAGCTTGGATATAACAAGACCAGAAGAAATTAATGGATATCACTCCTTAAAGTTTCTTTGTGATTTGTAATTTTGTGGTCTATGGACTTGTGTGAAGAAATGGAAACAGATTTTTAGTGGACTATTGGAGAAATTTTAAAATTATATTTTGCTTTTTCAAGTTTCTTTTGGCAAGATATTGTCAAATACTCTGTTAAATATTTGGAACAAGTAAACAATTTAAGTAATCAGCAACACAGAAGAAACTAAGTTTTCTTGCAGAATTTGGTTGTGGTTTTCTTGCACAGAATCTTTACTTTTTGGAAACTGAACTGGTTAAAAGGGGCTCAAGTGTTTTGGTCATTTCAATATCACTGACAGCTTTTAAAAATGCCTTTTTTATTTTCAATAGTACTGATTTTTTCTTGCTGCAAAATCAATAAATTAAATCTGAAATGCATTAACTATCAATTTAATGATTAAATTAATAATGCATTCTAAATTTAAATGCAAATATGTAGAAGTCTGAAGGAAATACAGTTTCTTTGTGGTCTCGGTAAAAAAAAAAAGGCATTTATGGGTTGGAAGGGGTGCTTTGCTGCATCTCTGGATTTTAAAGTCTAAAATTGCTGAAAATTGACCAAATAGCTTTGAATTTTTATTAATAATGTACTACTTATTTTTGCTGGATTTTCTGCTCACTGAAGTGTATGTTTTCTTTGAGTTTTCCACGACTCACATTTGGCACATTTTATGAAAATTATCTTGAAATAAACTGGCTACCTTCCATGTGGATAAGGTGAAATTGCTTTAGGTAGGAGTGTTTTTTTCTTGTCGGTGTCCATTAATACGCCCAAAAAAGGCCTGGAGTTCATGTTCAGGGGCCTGTGACCCTGAGTGGGCTGCTGCATCCTGAAAATCTGAACGGTGCAGGATGTGTCCCAGACCCAACCTGCCACCACCTCCCAAGTCGGGCTGCCTTGACAGTCCCAAGTGCCTCCTGCAAACTGACATCAGGAACCTGGGCTGGTGAGTTTTGTTTCCCAGGGAAAAGGGTGTGTGTTCGTGCTCCGGGGCCTGTGGCCCTGACTGCATGGCTGCCTCCTGAAATTCTGAACAGCGCAGGATATGTCCCAGACTCAACATGCCAGTACCTCCTTCTTGGGCTGCCTTGACAGTCCCAAGTGCCTCCTGCAAACTGACATCAGGAACCTGGGCTGGTGAGTTTTGTTTCCCAGGGAAAAGGGTGTGTGTTCGTGCTCCGGGGCCTGTGGCCCTGACTGCATGGCTGCCTCCTGAAATTCTGAACAGCGCAGGATATGTCCCAGACTCAACATGCCAGTACCTCCTTCTTGGGCTGCCTTGACAGTCCCAAGTGCCTCCTGCAAACTGACATCAGGAACCTGGGCTGGTGAGTTTTGTTACACAAGGAAAAGGGTCGGCGTTCATGCTCAGGGGTTTGTGGCTTTTAATGGCTACCTCCTGAAATTCCGAGCGGTGCAGGATGTGTCCCAGACCCAACCTGCCACCACCCTCAACTTGGCCTGCCTTGAGAGTCCCAAGTGTGTACTGCAAACTGAGATCAGGAACCCGCTGTGGTGCGGTCTGTTCCGCAGGGTAAAGGGCTAACTGCCACAGCAGTTGTTTTCCTCCTCTGCTGTGGCTTCAAGGCAGATGGGTTGTGAATGCAAAGCCCAGTAAGACAGAGACAGCAGAGCTGTTGTTTTGCAATTCCTTCCTTCTGTCTCTTGTTCTGCTCAGTCTCTTTTGCTTTATTTGGCATATGGAGCACATTATCAGGCCCAGGCTTGATTGCTCCAGGTTCTGGTTAGGGAATAGCAGTTCCTGTTGCAAATGTCCAACATCTGTTCCTGGTCCTTCATGGGATGGAGGAGCCCAGATGTGTACCAGCATAATTTGCTCAACTGTATTGTTTTTTACCATCTGTACACCTGGGTAGAGTTCTGTTTTCCTTTTACGATTTCAAAGCCAGTCAATATTTTAAAACAGTATTGAGAGCTATTTTGATCTTTCTTCAAGTGGCAATATTTTTTTCCATTAGCATTTCTGAGAATTAGTTGGTGTAATTTTAAAAAAAATCTGGCACTTCTTCCTCAGGCCCATGGACCTTTAGTGTAAGTGATTTAAAATCTACCTTCCATTGTTAACTTTTGGATGAACTGAAGTGGTATAATCAATAGTTTCTTCTCACTGTGATCCATTGAGGATAAATTTTCCAAGCCAACTGTGAGATTTGGGTGCATGTACATAATTCCAGGTACAGGTGGTGCTGTGGCAGAAATAGTGCTTGGGAGTGCTTTGCCTGCTGCTTCATGTAAAAATTGTGTTAATGGGAACATTACTTAAAACTTACATTTTTTTCTCTCTAGCTACGCCCTCACATCCAAGGTTATTAACTCAAAAAATTACTAAATGAAGCCTTTAGGTGCTATGCATACCCACTGAACTCAGCCAAGCTCCCCAAGTGTGGAATTTGACTACGCATTAAAGTGGACATGTCTTCCTCCTTGTGTTTTGTGTCTTCTTGCCCCCAAGAACATTGCTGTCAGGTACCCACAGTGACAATAACAGCACCACGTAGCAAAATCTACACTGAAGTTGGAAGAACAGGTTTTAGTAATGAGTCTTGTGACTACGAGCCAATGTTTCAGGGCAATTCAAGAGGGAATTTGGCCTGGGTAGATGGAGACCCAGTGCATGCAGTGTCCAGCCTGAGTTTTGGAGTCTCTTAGTGATTTCTTTCAGAGACCCTCTGTGTCTCTGATAGTGGCACTGGAATTTGCTGGGGAATTGGGTGCTCTTCACCCACTTCCAAGGTGATCTTCTTGGGGGGTCTTCCAGGGCAAGCAGTGCAGTCCAAATTCTGTGTTTTAAGTTAATATAGGTGGAATAAATATGTTCTTCTTTAAGTGAATGAGGAAAAAAAACTGTTTTATGATTCTAAGTTCTGTTTCCATCTTGTTCTGATGAGATCCATATGTCTGACTGAAACAAACGTTAATAATGAGAGGTCATCTTCTCCTGTTCTCAGTTTGGACTATCAAAGGTCATCTATAGAGATAAACAAAAAAGTCTCAATGAGCATGATGTAAAAACTGAGTATCTAGGAAAAGAATTTTAGATTCATATATTTGTTATTACTCCATAAAAAAATTGTGTTTAGTTTTCATTCTTTTCTGTTTTTTTTTGTTTGTTTGTTTTTTGTAAGGTGGTTTGAAAGTGTTATCCATGATAAATAAAATATTAACATTCTTTTTTTCCCTCTTTGTTGAAATATTTATAGGTAATCTTACTCTTAGTGAATTTCAATTAAAATTTAATTATCTTTGTGCAACCAAGGCAACCATATTGATTAACATAGCAGGCCATCTTAGTATTTCACTGTAATAAAATCAGTGTCTTTATAGCAATCCACTTAGTATTGTCTGTATGTTGTTATTTGTCACATTGTAAATGTGAGACTTGTTGAAGTGACAGTGCAGAGCAGGTAAAGTGAGCAGCAAACTAATGGTAACACTGCTGCTCTCTGACAGTTCCAGAAGAAATCTGAAGCAATTTAGCCATTGTAATTCCCTTGGCTTCAGAGCCTTAGACCCTGGGGTTCTGTGTGGTACATCTGTAGGTTGTGGAGTATGAGACATTAAAATAATTGTGGTGGTTGTTAAAAGCAGTTCTAAATTGTGTAAGAAATGTGCAATAAGCCTGCTCCATGCGAAGCAATGTTGGCTCAGCTTTTGGTTCTGTAGCTGGTAAGTGTGGCCACCAGTCCCTGGGAATGTGGGAAACCCTGGAGTCTAAGGATTCCCATAACTGATCCAGATCTTGTGTGCAGAAATGGTGTCATTAACTCACTGCATTTATTGAATAGAAATTATTTTCCTTCTTCCTGACTACAGAGATACAAACACACACACACACACATACACACACACACACACACACACACACACACACACACATACATATCATAACCTTTCCTCAGATGTACCCTGGCATAGTGTGACCTTTGCACAAAGCACTTTTAGTACACATCTAACTAACCCGAGGAGTGATCCCCATTAGCATCAGTGGCTCTGCTAATAAAAATCAAGCTAGACAAGGGATTATGTACTTCTCAACGCTGAGTCTTAGCTTTTTGTAGTGTTACCTAATCTAAGTCCTATAGTGTGCTATAGCTTCATTCATAGGAGATAATGGCTGTTGTATTTGCTAGTAGTGCCAGGGACATTCCTAGAGCACAGGAAGAGGTTGCATTATTCCATGCCAACAGTAAATAATTCTGTCTGTTTTAAATGGAGAAACCCTGTGACTACTTGCATATGCATAATTGCTTCTAATTTCTAGTTGGTAAAATGGCATTTAATGAATACTTTAGCTACAGAAATCAAAGATAATCCATTTTAATTTGAAAGTATTACTGGAATGCTAATTTACTGTCTACTCTATGTGAACAAAAAATCATTTCATATCTTATGAAACCTTTATGAGAAAGTAGTGGAGGATTTAAACAAGAGGAGAAAAATTTCTTGTGCCTCATTGAGAGGAGACTTCAGTATTTTGCTTTGAGCTCTTAAAACTTCAGTTTCATAGTTTTGAGAGCAAGTAAACAGTGTTTTCTTTCATATTTCCCAGAAAATGTGGAGCTGAATTATTTTCCATTGCTTGGAAAGTCTTAACCAGAATCAACACAGAGAAAAGCTGAGCAGCTTTCATCCATCCTTTCTCAAAAGGATGGATAAAAAAACAAACCAAACTCAACCAATAACAAAAACCAACAAAAAAAGAAAAGAAAAAACAAACAAAAACACCCAAAAAAGCCCCCAAAACCAACAAAACAAATGCATGTCTAAAAAATGTAAATTTTTAATAGAATTGGCTATATTTGCAACTACTTTCTTCAGAAAAAAGCTAAATAAATTTACATTTAATTTTTTAAAATCGTGTATCATCAAAACCCCTATTTAGTCTTTCAAATAGACCTGATATACTATTTATTTTCATTGATGCCCAGGACAGCACAAATAACTGAAGGATGTTCCCACACCTGGCTTACTTGAAAGCTTGTCTTAGAAACAAAATGTTAGATAGGTTTGTATAGATTATAGGCCAAGTACAGTAATACTGAAAACTGTAGTATCATCTAGTAACTTGGATAGAAACCTTTGGAAATAGCATTTGGAGCAGGAAAAAAACAATAGGTGGTAAAATAAAGACTCACCAAATATGCCTTTGGTGCATCAGATTTGGAGTGTCTGGAATCCAGTGTAGTGGGGAATTGGATTCTCTGGAGGAAATAAACAATAATTTGATTTGCAGTAACAGCTATAATGGTAAGTGAAGTGAGAGTCAAACCCAGTAAATTGCAGGTGTGTCTTGAACTTGATTTCCTTATTTTATTCATATGTATTTGATATCTAAAAATCTTAATTTAATGTCACTTCAGCTCAAACATTAATCAGAAATTTAAGTTCCTGCCTGCACAGGACAATGATCATGGTGAAGATCTTTTAGGTGTCTGTTCAAAAGCTGCTTTTCTCAGCGGGTGAGACTTGGATGATTTTAAAGTTGTCAGATGTGCTTTGGAGAAGTGTCATGTTTTATTTTAAGATATCAGCATCAATAATTCTTGAGTTCCACTTGGAAATGAATGTAGGAGAGGGAAGCAGAGATTTTCTATTTGTTCAGAAGCAGATCTGTGCCAGGTTTGGATGGAAATCTGGAGGTCCTGCAGCAGACCCTGCTGGGCCTTACCAATTCCATAGGCATGTCAGCCTATGTCTTTTTGGGGAGATTTTTTTCTAGCAGCATGAGAAGGGGCAAAAAGATCATTATTTCTTGAAAAATGCTCTTCAAGTAACTTAGTGTTTATTCTCCTCTCAATATTGTGTCTCTTAATGCCTTACTCCTCCTGTCTCCATTGGGCCACCCAAAGCATTTCCAAAAGAGCCAGCTGAGTGCATAACTGTATATTTAATTTCCCAGATCAAATGTTTAATTTGCAATCAGAATTTAATTTCTCAGATCAAATGCAGTATGTAATCAAGCAGGAGATCTGTAACTGTAATACTGCTTGCTCAGAGAAGGGACACTCACAAATTCTGGATAAGCATGGAATTCCAAATATGCTTTCTGTAACCATCCTACTGATCCAGCAGTTCCTCCTTGAAAGAAACACATGGAAAATAATTTCATTTTGCCTTGTAGTGGATGACAGGTTTGCACAGAATGAGCTGTCAAGGGCAATAACTTCATAAAGTGCTCTAACTGCTTGCAAGTACCTGACCATATTCTGCCATTAATTACGTTCTCAGGTCACTGTGGCTCAGAAAGAAATGAAAATTACAAAAACACAGAATGAAATATTAAGCTTTCTTCATCTAACTTTTTTCTGATTAAATCTATACTTCTGCAGAAATAGTATTGGAATTAAACAAGTGATTATAGGGAGCTCCCCTTACTTCCTACAAATAAACACACAACATGTATTGCAGCTTTACACAGGCTCAAGCTGTAAAATGTAAAACATGGAGACTTAGCAGAACCCCCCAAAAGTTTTTAATGTACCTTGCCATGGCCTTTTGCAAGATAATTGCTATGGTATGCACTGAGCATGTGGCATGAGTTATGTGGCCATAGCAGTGGGGTTTCTCAGAGTTGTATTTAATTTCAGCAGTGCTTCACTTGCTTTTCCAGTGACTCTCTACACCAAACAAACACTTCAAGTTGCAGTGTTTACAACAGGTGAATAAACCTTTTTGGAGTAGTTGAAAATAGAAATAAAGAGAAAATAGGCTGGTTTACTGGAAAAGAAAAATTTAGAAATGTACTCCAGGTGTTGTTTTCCCTTTCCTTAAGCAGAACCTGAAATCACTCAGAGCCTTCACAGTTCCTTCCATCTTGATGGACCACTTCAGATAATTTTCCCTGAATTCTCTTTTGCTCTATCCTCTGAAATCATAAGATTGAAGGAGCACTAAACATTGGATTTTGTGGAACCACTTATTTATTTGCTTCAGAATTAAAATGATCCTGAGACCCTTTTTGAAGTCTTGTAAAATTAGCTGAATGTATCACAAAGAATAATATTTCCAGTCTGGGTTTTTTTTTTTTTTTTTTTTTTTTNTTTTTTTTTTTTTTTTTTAATCTATCAAACAGGACAAGTGGAATATACCTGAAGGGGCTTGTAGCAAAAACATGAATAAAATGCTGTGGCCTCTTTGACTTCACTCCAGATGTTTGGGTCTCCAGATATTTTGCCACTTTTTAAGGAGGATCAAAGTAGATTCAGTGAATGAGATCATCCCCTGCTGATTTTAATTAACAATCCTTTTGCTCTTCTTTATTCTTGAAATCCTCTTGGAATTTTCATAACTTTTGCTTTGTATACAACAGATGGTGGAATAAATAATTTGGTGTTTTTATTTGATTTTTTAATGGTGTATAAGTCCAGTTCAACATTTCTATGTATTTCCTTAGCAACTGCTATAACAAATACATGCAATATTGGAGGGTTTGCTGCCATTCTTGTTGGTTTAGATAACTTCTCCACTGCCTAATGCATGAAATCATATTTCTGCCCACTTATATCTAAAAACATATTTAATAAAACACATCAAATTTACTGATCTGACCTCCTCATTTGCACATTTGTATTTATTTTTCTGAGGATGTTAATCCTTCATTTTTTTTTTTTCTGATCCATGTGCACTACCTCTGAAGTTCAGCCCTTCACAATGGTTGATTAATTTTAAAATTCTGCCTTCCTCTTGACACCTACAAAAAAAAATCTTTTTTTTTTTCCTTTAGTTCCTTTTGCCATCAATAACAATTCTTTTTCTATCAATTTTTTCCCTAGGAAATCTACAATATATAGTCTTGTACACTCGTGTGCCAAATGCAGATCTTTGTTTCAGGTTTGTGTCTTCTTATATGGCATTGTTTGGTTTTGTTTTCCCCACCTTAACACTAAAAGGAATGCACAACTTATTTTTGAATATTGTTTGTGATGTTTTTAATTGTTTCCACAATTTTTCTTTATTGTATTACTTCATTATATTCACCAACTTTGTTTCAGTAACTTGGCTTTTTGGCACCCTGGTCCTTGCATTTCTCCAATTCTCAAGGGGGAGCATGGATATGATTCCAGTTGTAAATAGTTTCTCCTTAATTTACAGTTGCAGATACCACTTCTAAGGAAAAAATCAGTATTTTCAGCTTTTGTTTTTCACCTCAGATGTGTTCTCTGTGCCTTCTTTTGATGTAATCTTTTTCTCACTTTTTTCCCCCCCCAAATTAAAGATATCTCTCCTTTGAACATCATCTACATAGTCATTATTTTCTTCAGAAAATATATTTCTGAAAATAATTTTCTTCAGTCCTGCTGTTTTCTTCCATTTCTTAAATAGACATTTTCTTTAATTGTACCGATTCAACTCTACTTTGATTGCCTAACCAAAAATCCTATTAGTAGGTCTGTGTTTCTCTGCGAATTATTTTTTGTCATCTTATCCTGGAGATTGAGTTTCCTACTTGATCATTTTTAAGCATATTTCTGATATGGACACATAATAGAAAAATAAATTGTAAATAATTGCTTCATCCACCAAGGTTGACTACTGCTTATTATTCCTTTGAGAGCCTTTAAATTGCCTTGTTCAATTTCCTTTGAAAATAAATCCCCATAAATAAAATTACTGTATATAAAAAAGATATGAGAGTACACTTTGCTTCCAGGTAAACACAGTGTTTGAGCTTTGTAGACAATGTGAAGGTGATTTAGGTTTTCAAGTGATGGAAGGTTTAAGAAAACAACTGTGATTTATTTTCTTTAGGAGGTGTCTTGATATCAGACTTGCACTTCTCAGTGCAAAAGAATCTTGATGTGCTTTTGTTTAGGCCGAATAGCAAGAAAGGTATTTTAATCTTCTGAGAATTCTGAATTAAATGACACCATTTTTTCATATAAAAAATGGATGAATAGGTCCTTGAATAATATTTTCTAATAGGAAAGAGTTTCGGACTATGTTCTGCACTGTGTGTTAAGTAAAGCTAATTTAGTTATTAGTACAGAAATATTCATGTTTATTTTGTGACTAATTTTATATAAAGGCAGTCACCCATTAAAAAACCCAAAACATGATCAAATAAGTGAAAGGGAGCAGTGGTGGAAGGACTTGCATTACTTCAGATGGATTTTTATATTCTCCATACAATTGCACTCTGATAAGGAGCTGCCAGTCTGAACATAGGATGAACATGGGGCTCTTCAGTTAGAAATGTGTACTTGCTTCCTCCCTGCTGAAGACGCACATTTTTTTCATTTCTGTGCTCAGGCTGAAGAATAATCATTCTGTTTGGAAAAACAAAGTACAGAGCTTCAGAGCACAAAGATAACTGTGAAGCTGTGAAAGCAATGACTTATTAGGATAATCACCTTGGTTGGACTCATCTGCTTGTAAGCCAACCTGGTGGTGGATTTGGGGATAGATTAAAGAGAAGTCAGGCCAATGTCTGGTGGAAAAAGAGGGGATTTTTAATCTAAAGATGTATTAAAGTAAAATTTTATTAAAAAAAAAAATTCTGGTAAAGGTGTTTAAATGAAATTCTCAGCCCTTGTAAGACTGTTGATTGTGCAGCCAAAAAGCCAGGAGGAAGACATTTATTAAGCACCTACTTATATAGAAATATGGCTAAGAAAAAGAATGGTTCTTGGAGAAAGGTGAGTTTTTTAAGATAGATTTTTTAAAATATTTTTTTAGAAATCCTTTTTGACTTTGACATTCAGTGTTATTTCTTCTGAAAGTGGTTTTCCCTTCCTCTTCTGTCTGGGGAGATCCTGGACCCAGCCACTGAGATCAACAGGCAAACAAATCTAAATGGCTCTAAAGAAATCAGGTAATAAGCTGCCAGTTTACTTTGGAGAAGTGATCCTGCAGTCTTTATTTAAATCCACCAGACTGCATCAGTGTACATCTGTCCAAACCCCTACGTTTGTGCAGACCTCTCAAAAGGTGCATACACAAGCTGTGGCACACTTTGTGTCTTCATTTAGTATTGAGGGGTCAGTCCATCACAACTCCAAGTACCTAATATCTAATTAGCATATGCAGTTTCTACAGCTGTAGTGGTGTTAATACCTCCTGTCAGCTAGGCAAATTTTAAATTAATTCGGAGACATTTCAGTGACTTGAAGGAAAACCAGATGATTAAGTACTGGCCAAAAGAGTGAAAAAAAATGTGGTGTCTTTTCCCATTGAAAGCAGAATCCCTGCATGTGTGGAAACTGTCAGCTCAAAAGAAATCTGGAGCACTCAGTGTACTTTTCTGGTCATATCCAGCAAAGAAGCACATAGAACTCTTCCCCCTGTGTTAAAAAAAAAATATTACTCTATCACTGCTAAATCAAATTGTGTTCTGAATTTGAGACCAAAAAAACCCAAAAACCCAAACCCCAACAGTTTGTTTGAGGGTTTTTTTCCCCCACAATATCCCAAGTAATGCAAAATATCCAGTTTCCCCTGTCTTTCCTCTTTTGAAAAATGTAGTTTTAGAATGCATCTTTCTATCCAGTAAAAGCAGCATAAAGCTGTATTTAAATCCTCCAGTGCCATCAGCAGTTTCCCATCATGCCATCTGTCTATTACCTGGAATTAAAGGGACAAGTAAAACATTGCTTTTTGTAATAGCTTTTCTCTGCTATATTTGGTCACTGAAAAGTGTAGAACAATGATCAATAACCTATTTAGTTTTCAGAAAATTTATGTGGAAACATCAAATCTTTTAATAGAAATGTCCTCAATCTCATAAATAATTTAAAAATAGTAGCAGTCTAGGGATAGTAGTCACCATTTAAACCTGAAATGAGCTACCTCTGATAGAAATGGTGATTAATTATTTGAGAAAGGTAGCTATATCTAATGCAGTCTTCAGCAGTAAGAGCCAATAAATGTACATACTGCATAAAGAAAATATATTAAATTATTTTGTTAAGTATTTGTCAAGATCCTTTAGCTCTCAAAAAAGACTTCAGAAATAAAAAATATATATGATTGCTTCAGTTCTAGCAATGGTCCCTGGTTCTCCTGCTAAGCTATAAATTTGCTTTTATTTTTTTCTGCTTTTGTCAACAGATTATTTATTCAAGCTTGTGAACATTTTAAATGTTAGAGGGAGACAGTGTAAGTGAGTAAGATTGCCAAATGGATAATACACCATATGTTTCAGGTTGGGAGGACCTCTGTGTATGTTCAGCAATCCCTCAGACACTCCAGCTGGCTACTGTCACATGCTCTAATAGAGGCAGATCCAGACATTGTCCTTCCCAAGGGAAGTTGGAGATTAAATACCAGTATGAAGAAAAGACATCTATTACAGTGCTTCAAACTACCTCAGCCAAAGGGGAGTGCTGAGAGCCACCAGAACTGCTGGGCAACACTTGATTTCAGACTTGGAGTCAGTCACAGGCATTCCTACTCACATTTATTATTCAGATTCCCTCTGAACATTTGTGCCAGCAGCAGTTCCAGGAGGCTGTTTCACTTTGATGCGTTAAGAATATTCTCAATTGAAAACAAAAAAATTACAGACCCTTTACACCATGCTGGGCACAGCTGCGTTGACAATGCCCTTCTTATGATGACCAACTAAAAATGGTTTTCTGCTAGAAAGCAGTGAAATGCATTTTTAGAAATCAGTTAAATCTGCACCTTGTGATTTGTTTTAGTCCTGTGATAGATACAAAATTCATACAGTGAAAAGCAAATTTAAGTTTGTTGTTGCTTTTATCTGCACTTTATATTTGCAAGTTTTGTCCAAATATTCAGTTTTGCCAAGCAACCTTCAGTGAGGTTGGAAGCTGCCCGAGTGACAGGAAACAAGGAATGAGATGTTCTTCCTCACCACTGTGATGGGATTCATGTTTTTTCATGGGTTTTTAGTCAAGAACTTTAAATATTTCCCTCTGAAATTGAAGTAGATCAATACACAGACAGACATCCTGGTCTTTCAGTGGGCAGTTGAGAAGTGGATTGAGGATTTCCGTCTTGCCAAAGATAACATGGATACCTCCACACCTGTGACTATGGAAATGAAACTGGTTAAGCAGTTGTGTCAGAAGTTGCAGGTGCAACTTCTCTGTATGCTGGGACATACAGAGAGTAGACATTTCTTACTATCAAGTTAATATTTCTGGGATGTTCTGTGCTCAATTTTTATATCACTTATTGATATTCTTAAGGAGTAAAAATTTTTTTGTCAATTCAGGATGAAGAAGGACTTTAGAAATGCAGGTTTGAATCCTGAATCACTATAGTGGTGCTTAATTATGGTGATCAGATTTGAGCGAGGGAAGGCATTCCTGGTGTAGTTAGACGTGTCTATTTCCCTTTCATGTGTATCCTCTATTTTTAATGCAACTTCGTGCATTACATTGGGATAGAAGTATATAACATATTCTACAGTTTTGTGTTCTGGCTCAGTGACAGGGATTATTGGGTGGAAAGTCACTTTTAAAAAAGAGGGAAATGCATATTTTTTAGGAAGTGCAGTGCATCTAATCAGAAAGCCTCATAATCCCTTTCAGGCTGGATCTTAATGCTCCATTGTATCTTCCATATGGCTTAGTGGGAGATGGATGTGCCACGGCTGAGGGACAGCACAGTGAGTGCTGCTCTCAGCCTTGCCAGCAAGAGCTAACGATCAGCTGCAGGTGATGCTCACCCAACTTTGAAATCAGAGATCCTCTCTTCCTTGCTGACAATGCTTGGAAGAATGTTTGCCTCAAGGTTTTTTCAAGCACAGAGGCCTAATCTTCAATTTTTTCTCATGTCAATTTTTGCTCCTTATTGCAAGCAGAAGATGCAGTGCCTCCATTAGTCACACCGAGTGGGATAGTGAATTTTTTTTTTATGAGTTTTATGGTTCAAGTCGCAGCAGCACTAAAAAGGTCCTTGTTTTTGGCACTTTGAGCTTTAGTGGCAATTTTGAGGCAAAGATGAACTCGGAATTGAGTAGCAGGCTGCAATCAGAGAGTTATATTAGAGCTCCCTTCTACTGAGTTTGCCTCACTTCTCGTCTCTAGGAGCTGCTTGTTTCAAACTTGCTGATTCCATTGCCTCATAAAAGCACCATGAGAAATCCATGGTTCCTTGTTTGGCCTTGCAGGAGGATTATGTGCCATATGGGACTAGAGCAGCAATTTATAACCTGACACCGTTCACATTCTTCCTGCAATCCCAGCAGTGCACCATGTCCAGGATCCTGGTTCCAGCTTGAAAAATTGCTGCCAGGCAGCTGACAGGGAAAATAAGTAGGAGTGATGGATAGCTCTTATATTTATAGCCAAGATTATTTATTCCTGTAAAGGTTCAGAGTATCATATTCCTCCTTATCCTTGCTTGTGAGGGAATGCAAATATATTGATTACATGTCACCTTTAGGTGAGGTTTGGATTCCGGATTTGTCACTGTAATTTCCATTAATCAGTAAAGATGACAAGCCATGCCTGTTCTCAGGAACAGCCAGCACATGGTCTGTGTAGACATGGGGCTGATTAAGGGCAAAGAAATTCAGCAACAACTCCTTCTATAAATATATGATAATTCGTTTGTGTTATATGATGTACTTTTCTATTTAGTATTATTTCTTATGATATGATTTTAATTTATGTGTTTTGATCATGTACTAAAAATGGGGCAATCTTTGTCATTCCATATTCAGTACATTTCTTTATAACCATCTGCATTTTTTCACTGTGCAATACTTCTCCAGTTCAGAATACTTCCAAACTTAAAAAAAACTTTAATACTGTTCAAAACTTCTCGTTTTCTGGTCCTGCAACTCAGTATCTTCCTGCAACACATTAGTTCATGTTTTCCTAGATATTTCAGGTTTATAAAGGATGCCTTGCATTATATTGATACATTAAATTAGTCATTCTTTCCCTATCCTGACATGAACTATTGCCTTGTTTGTCATTTGTTTTGTTACTCTACACTAAAGTGATCATTTCAATATTGTCACATTTACTCCCAAATAAATTTCCTGATGATTAGATTTAATTTTAAATGACTATCAGGTCTAAGAGAGTTTTTTCCTCCTCCTTTAACTTTTACTCCATCTTCGGAACTCTATTTATCCAATCTCTGCTGTGATTTAGCCAGGCAATTTAAAAGCATTTTACATTGATGCAAATGGGACTTAGAAATGTTTCCTATTGAAGTAGCATGGATCTAGGAATAATTTAGCAGGTGAGCAGTATTTCTGCAAGGATGCAAATTTAGCCCAGGTGGATGGTTCCAATAAGGTCAGGCACAGAAGGCAAGCTGGGAGCAGAGATCCTGTTTGGGAACTGAGTTATACTGATTGTATAACTGATTCACAAGGCAGACAATGCTGTCTGGAAAAGGAGGCCTGGAAGAGATGGGAGCCTTGATTAGAAAGTTTTAGAGTTGTGCCAGATGTGAAAATGCTTGCAAAAACTGACCTTGGATGAGGACAGTCCAAAAGAAACAAGAGAGGATGCTTGCTGGGTACAAGGAGAGGAAGGCAGGTGACATACACCTTAGAGCACCACCGTGTTAACCCCCTACACCAAGAATTGAGAGTTTGGCCTTGTCAGACCACTGAAACTCTGCCCACATTGAAGTCAGTTTGGGCTGCATCGAGGTCAACACAGCAGAGATTTCATCTTTCACTCTGATTGTAATTTTCTTCTTTCATTTTGCCAGTTTTCTCATTTAGCTTCTCTTGCTTTCATCTAGGAAAACATATTCGTGTAGCACTCTTTGTGGCAGAAGAGTTATAGCTATGTGCTTTTTGTGTTGGGATAAATATTTTTCTGTGAATTGTTAAGAAACAGTATTGTTTCTTGACAAGTCAAACTGCAGTTCCTTCACAGTGCTTCAAATCAAATGAGAAAGTCTTTAAAAGAAACTGTTATGTATGTCTTTAAAGGCATCTGAAAGGCATTAATCTGGTAAAAAAATAAAAAATGAATACAGGTAAAATGTGCTGTATGATAGTTGGTATTACAAAAGGAATAGTAATGACATTTGAAGCAGAACAGGTAAATCACTCACTACTTCAGTGAAGCAGCTCTGCTTGAAGTTTCCTTTTTTATGAGTGTATATATATATTTAGAAGTTAGTGCTTTGAGAGGAAAAAAGGATAAAAGCAATGCTAGTATTTATCCTTCTGGATACTTTCAATAAATGTGTGAATGAGTATTTAGAAAAAAAAAAAGTGTACAGCTGGAGTACAATGTGGTATATATGCAGATTCCTCCATCTGGCCCAACAGATACACTGCTTTGTCCTTTAGAAGAAAAGTAAATTTTCTCCAGCATTGTTTTGTTGATAGTAGGAAGGGGTGTCTCTGTCCTGCTTTCTACAGGAGTTTGGTTTGTGAAATTAAATGTCCATTATCTCACATTTATACTGGTTCTGCTGCATCTTCACAGAAACAAAAGAGAAACAATATGTTGTCCCTTTGTTACATAATCCAGTTCATCTCTCCTGACACATTGGCATATTTCCTCCTTACATCTCATCTATTTCTTTAGCATTTTAGTCATGTTCAACAGCTTATTGAATGTGTCAAAATGTTTTGATGTATGTCTTCTCAAGTAGCGAAGCCACATCCTCCCATGTTATTTATGCTGTAGAGCAGGGATGGAAAGTTTGATATACATTTAAATGTCCACATTTCTATTTTTCCAGCATTTTTCATTTTCTTCAAACATTTGTTCTTGCTTTGTGCACTTTCATCATTGCATTTCATTTTTTGTATATTTGAAACATGGTGTAAAACAGTGAAGTGGAAGATGTAAAGGGGCATGGGATAAGCAAACAAGAGCTTCTCTTCCCTCATAATTTGCAAATATCTTATTCTTCAAAGAAAGATGAGATAGAAATAAGATTTTTTTTTGTATGGCCTGGTTTTTGTTAGTGGAGGGGTCACAGAGGTGGTTTCTGTGAGAAACTGCTGGAAGCTTCCACCATGTCCAGCAGAGCCAGTTCCTGATGGCTCTGAAGATGGACCTGCTGCTGGCCAAGGCTGGGCCAACTAGAGAGATAGTAAAGCTTCTGTGATAACATATTTAAGAAGAAAATCAAAACAAAATGGGACACAGTTTTTCTTCTAGCCAGAGAAGAGGAGGAGGTGAGAATATGTGAGGGAAACAACCTGGAGACACCAAGGGCAGTGCAGAAGGAGGGGCAGGAGGTGCTCCAGGGGCCAGGGCTGAGATTCCTCTGCGGCTGTGGTGAGACCATGATGAAGCAGCTGAGGCCCTGCAGCCCCTGGGGATCCATGGGGGATGCAGAGATCCACCCCCAGCCCCTGGGGATCCACGGGGGATGCAGAGATCCACCCCCAGCCCCTGGGGATCCACGGGGGATGCAGAGATCCACCCCCAGCCCCTGGGGCAGGTGCCCATGCCAGAGCTGGTGGATCCGTGGAGGAAGCTGTGCTCCAGTGAGAGACCCAGTCTCTCACTGAGAGAGAGGGGGCCCTGCTCCCAGGCTGGAGCAGCCTGTCCTTGGAGGACTGCACCCCCTGGCAGAGTGACCCACGCCACAGCAGTTTGGGGAGGAGTGTCTGCCCGTGGGAGGGACTCTCACTGCAGAGTTTTGGCAGGACTGCTGCTCATGAGAGTGGATCCAGGCTGGAGAAGTTCCCAGAGAACTGTCTCCCATGGGAGGGATCCCAGGTCTCACAGGGGAAGGACTCCTCTCCCAGAGCAGCAGAAGAAAACCTCAGGTGACAAACTGACCAAAACCCTCATGACCTGCCTCCCTGCACTGTCGGTGGGAAGGAGGGAGGTGTTGGGGGAAGAAAAGGTGTTTTAAGGGCTAATTTCACTCCTCATTATCCTCCTCTGATTCTGTCAGTAATAAATTCACTTTGCTGCTTTAAGGTGAGCCTGTTTTGCCCTTGGAGTGTTATCTCCCAATCCTTATCTCAACTCATGAACCCTTTGTTAATTTTTTTCTTTCCTCTGCCCAGCTGTGGCAGAGAGGGGCAGTGAGCAACTTCTGTGGGTACCTGATGTTGGGCCAGTGTCAAACCATGACATTATGAAATCTAAAAAAAAAAAAAAAAATCTGTTGGCTAGACTAAAAGATGAGACTTTGGGTTTAGCTCCACAAGCTCTGTGGTTGGAACCATAAGCATTTTCTCAATGCCCTTTATAAGGGCAGGGGTTCTCTGTACTTACTTACCAGGCCAGATCCTGAGCTGCTTTCATCTCTCCTTGCTCTACTGCCTTCAAATGGAACATGACAGTTTAGAACTTAGAATTCAGCAAGTGCTGTGCATTAATTTGATGCTCATGCTGTTGTTTCCTGTCACAAGTAATGTTGCTGTGTCCCACTTGCATTTAAAAAGGTTTTTCTTTTGTATGAAATGAATTTTGCAAATGTTAGCTCTCAGTTCCAAATAAATATCTCAGGTTAATTTATTCACTAGCATTATATTTATAAATCAAAGCTTAATTTTCTTGAGGTCTAGGTAATAGGTTGAGAGACTGGTAGGAAAAAGGCCACAAAGCTTGTATGAACATGTATGCTACCTGTTTGGTTTACATGGGTTTTTTTCCACTAAGTATATTTTTAATTGAATAAATATTAATAAAAGTTAAAACATACTAAAATGGTGAACATAGACAATATCAATAACATATATTTATATTATATACGAAGCACATTGAATTACTCTATGCTTCTCTAAAGATTTTTCACATAACTTACCAGGAAGAAAAGCCCAAGTGCTATGAAAGATAGGTCTGAAGGTGATAAAATGCCATGTAACTCACAGGATTGACTGTAAAAGCAAGACTAGCACCACAGAATTTATTTTAAAAAGAGAGGAAAATAATACATAACTAATAAAAAGCAAGCAAGAGACCCAAATAAATTTAGCCTATCAGTCCTCCACTTAGAAACATTGATTCAGCATTTTTCTTTATCATGAAAATGATGGAACTGTGAATCTGGCAGAAGTGTAGTTACATCTGGGAACAGCAGCATGTCCTTAAAAAGTGAGTTGTTTGGTACAAGGGCTCTTGAGTAGGGCCATCTGTGTAGATCTGCAGAACAGAACCCATTTGGGCTGCAGCCTGAGGTCACATTCCCTCCTGCATGACAGGAGTGCTAAACCACTGCAATTCTCAGCCAAGGAACCTGGGGCAACATTCCACACGTGGCAATTTAATTTAGGATCAACTTAGAAAATTCAATCCTAGGAAGTTTATAAAACCCAGTTTGTTTGTGTCCTTGCTTCCAGTTTTTTTCTCTATTTTTATTTATTCAGACTGAGAACTGTGCATGCTCAAATACAGCACCTACATTTTCACTAGTATCTGTGATGGTTTTTGAAAGGAAAAAAGCTCAAAATAAAAAATAGACATTTTATTACTCTGCCAGTATCAGTTCAATTCACAATGCTTTCTTTCCTTGAGAATAGTTTTTGTATTTAGCTTAATTGTGTATATTTGCTAAAGATCTACATGTATATAATACAATGACAAAGGCCAGAAAGCCTCCACTTTCTGTATGCACACACTTTATGCACATATGGATAATTTAAAAGGTATTTAAGTAGTATGCGTGAATTCTTCTTGAGATATTTATATGTGGGCTAATAAATTCAATACCTGTATACCTCTAAAATTTGACATCCCATAAACAGTTGGGTTTTTTAAACTTTCATCCACTAATATTCATTTCTTATTGGTAGAAAATTAATTTTTTTTTAGAGGAAACACTCATTCCAGAGTGTTCTTCTCCTAAATTTGTCTCTAAACTAAGACAAGCTCTGCTTTCTCTACATCCCTATTTTTTCCTCAAATAGGAAATAAGAATTTCTGCATATTTCTAATATATTTTGGTCTGGATTGCTTGTTTTATATTGTGCTACTTGAGTGTACTTCTATCAATTTAGGAAAGGCAAATGTTCATTAATTAATTTCTCCATCCAGAGGGAATGCTTTTGAAATATATAGCAAGCTGTGCTGCACAGTATCAAAAATCAACCATCCTTGTGTGATTCCCGCTTCCTCTGGTTCTTGCCACACACTAAAACACTTCAATATTCCCCATTTTGTAGAAAGAGAATTTCCTTTCTGTTCTCAGCAAAATTCCTTAATTAATGTAGCTTTTCATTAATTTATGACTTTGGGTTTTTTAAATAGTATTATTTAGGAAAAGCAGACTAAAAAACGGAAAGAATATATTATTGTTGCATTATCATACCAGCATAAACATTATAAACAATAATTTAGGCCATGAGGAAAAATTAATAATTTAAATGTATAATAAATTGGTGTAGTATTTAAATATATAATCATACATACAGCAGTATATTTATGAAACATTTAAAATGTTGACTATTAAAAATGTTTCAAAAATTATAAAACAATAAATGATAGTTATGAAAATACCTTTAAAAATAACTGTATTTTGAATTTATTACAAAAACTAAGATTTGTTTCTCAGCTGAAAAACATTTCTAAGGTAACTTATTCTGCTGAGTTGAACCCTATTTGCACCATTAAACTATATATTTTCTTTATTTTCCTGGTATGTCAGCCATGCTTTAGAATGTGTGAAAAATCATAACTCTTCATACCTAGCACCTAGAGGTTAACCACTTAGAGCATTTTGGCCTGCTTTTTTAAATATGAAAAGAAAGGGGAAGTCACCTTTAATGCTAACAAGATCATTGCCTCATTTAAAATTAATACATTACTGAATTCTAATAGAAGAATTTATCATGAGAAAGTGTCTGCTCCTGGTAAGCATTTATAAATTGTGCTATTAAGACGACTAGTACTTATTCAAATTACTCTTAAATATTTAAAATATTGTATCATTAAATTCTTGTCTAAGTTCCTCTGGCTTGTTTTTGTTCAGGGCTCAGGTCTGGTGTTAAGGCAGGCAAGGTGAGAATTTGGGAGTTAAAGTCTGGAAAAATGATGGAAATGATGGTTCTGAGTGAGTCCAACTTCACAAAGTCCTTACAGTTGTATATAAAGTCAGATTAACAGATAATTTGTTTTGTTTTTCATAATCTAAATAATAATTGATGGTGCTTACCACATAAGGTGTATTAAAAATGCATTGTGAGAGGCAGAAATAATTATAGGCTCATTTTCTTATCGTTATCATTGAACATTTATTAACATCTTAATTTTTATTCCTGTATCTTGTGGTGCTTGCAGCTTGGGTATAAAATGTTACTTGATGGTAACTTTTGCAGCAGGAGGTTTCTCACAGTTATCTTTGTGTTGTCTTTTTGTAGAGAGCAGTGTATCAGTTGCACAGTGACTCACTCAGCTAAACCTGGAATTTTGGGTTAGATTAGAATATTTGTATTGTTCTTCCAGGAAAAAAAAAAAAAAAAAAAAAACTGAATGGAGGAGGAGGAGAAGTAAAAGATAATTTTCTCTTTTTCAAGACTTAAGTTTCATTGTCCTGCTGTACTTTGCTGAGTAACAATGAACAGCGTAATGAACAATGTATTTCAGGGCTCTTTGAGTCTTATTTAGGATGGCCTCTCTAAGGATATTTTCATATTTCTTGCCTAATAAAGGATGTGTGTAATAGAACTAAAATAATTCTGACAGTGTTAACTGACCTTTGGAGGATTTTGGAGATTAAAAACTAATAAAAGTATGGATTGAGTAAATAAAAGCTCTTCCAAGTGCAGGAGAGTTGTCTCTGTAAGAGCTGAAATCAGGACCACAGAAAGTTGTTTGCTTACGGACTTCAAGGTCCAGGATCTTACCCCAAGACTTCAGCAGAAGTACTGATGCCTCAGGTTTTAGCTTTTATATTTTTCAGATTCTGTGCTGCTTTAGTGTGTGGGTCTAAGCTTCATACTGGGGGATGGTGAGCTCTCTTCACAGAGCAGGGAGACAAAACAATTCCTTCTCTAGCTGGGGACCAAGGACAAATGATCCAAATCTCAAGCCCAAGAGCATAAACAACATGGACTGAAGAGAAAAACAAGAAGGATGGGACTTCATAAGCTAATGCTATAACTGGACAATTAACTCCAATATGCAAATGGACCGGAACTTATTAAAGCGTGAGACCCTGTGACCGGTTGTCCATTTTGTGACCATTTTGGGTTAATCTTGGGTGTAGTCCTGGCTGGGCTCTTGTGCTGCCCAAGGTGCATCCTTTGAGGCCTTTTAATAAATCCCTGCTTTATTCTTTAACTCTGTCTAGCCTCTGTTCTAGGTCAGCCTTGACAAGGCATCACAGAAACACAAGGAATTAGGCACCACATTGACAGCCAAGATACACTCTTGATCCTTCTGGGGCTTCCAGTCAGCTGCCAACATTCAGGAAGCGAACCACCATCATCNCACCCCACCCCCCGGCTTCCATCCCTCCCTAAGCTGATCAGTTCCTTGTCATCCTTCCACTGTCATTTATTTCAGAACTTCTGTGTTTGACCTGGAGTCTCTCAGCCTAAGCAGCCCTGTTCCCACTTGTCTTCCAGTTTTTAAACTATAGGACCCAAGTCACATTCCAAAAATTGTCTCAATGGGGAAATGTTCTTACAACTCACAGAACTGACGATACATCCATCAGTTGTGGGATCACCTGCGTGTTTAATCTTCTTCTACACACTTTGTAGAAAAGTACAAAGGGAGTACACATAATGTGATTTCATAGAGTGAAGCTTTCAATACAAGATTTCAATACAAGGCCTGTAGCAAAACAGTGTGTTTTATTTGCCCCTGAAGATTCTCTTTTCCTTGTATTATATTTAATATTTACAAAACCATTAAAGTAAATGAAAAAAGAAAAACATATTTCCATGTTCAAAAGTCACATTTTACTAGAAATGTAGGCAAGTGTGGGAGTCGATGACAGGGTAGGCAAAGATAGGATGCCTTGGGAATGTACTACTATTAAGTCATGGAGAGAAAAGAGAACAATTTCCCATGGCCCTCTGCTCCCCTATGTAAATGATGAGATGTCTGTTAACAACTGACCACTCCCTAGTTCTGGAAAACTCTATGTTATTTGTTCCCCCCTTGGTCCTTTCCCACTGATCCCTCCCACTTAGCTTCACTATTGGTTCAACCTATGTCAATCCGCTTCAACTCCTCCCCCAGTCAATCTCCCTACTGGACAACTGATACCCTGACCCCTCCTACCCTCCCATTGTTATATACACAGACTCTCCTTTGTTTGAGGCTCTTCGCCTCTGGTTCCCCTTCATTTAAGGTCATTCTCCTGCTCGCTCCTGCTCCTTTCCTACCTCCCTGGATTCCCAGCACCACCACCCTNAAACACAAGGAATTAGGCACCACATTGACAGCCAAGATACACTCTTGATCCTTCTGGGGCTTCCAGTCAGCTGCCAACATTCAGGAAGCGAACCACCATCATCTCCCATGTGCCTAAAGCTGCTCTGCACTCAAGGGAACATGTCCCAAGAATTGACTCAGATCCTCACCCTCCAAACAGTCCAAGATACAGAAAGATTGTCAGAAGCTGTTTACAATGCTATACTGTACAAAACCCCTACCCCCCCCCNTACAAGGCCTGTAGCAAAACAGTGTGTTTTATTTGCCCCTGAAGATTCTCTTTTCCTTGTATTATATTTAATATTTACAAAACCATTAAAGTAAATGAAAAAAGAAAAACATATTTCCATGTTCAAAAGTCACATTTTACTAGAAATGTAGGCAAGTGTGGGAGTCGATGACAGGGTAGGCAAAGATAGGATGCCTTGGGAATGTACTACTATTAAGTCATGGAGAGAAAAGAGAACAATTTCCCATGGCCCTCTGCTCCCCTATGTAAATGATGAGATGTCTGTTAACAACTGACCACTCCCTAGTTCTGGAAAACTCTATGTTATTTGTTCCCCCCTTGGTCCTTTCCCACTGATCCCTCCCACTTAGCTTCACTATTGGTTCAACCTATGTCAATCCGCTTCAACTCCTCCCCCAGTCAATCTCCCTACTGGACAACTGATACCCTGACCCCTCCTACCCTCCCATTGTTATATACACAGACTCTCCTTTGTTTGAGGCTCTTCGCCTCTGGTTCCCCTTCATTTAAGGTCATTCTCCTGCTCGCTCCTGCTCCTTTCCTACCTCCCTGGATTCCCAGCACCACCACCCTAACTGGACCCTCACACCTTCCTTCAATGAACCTTTCCAGATCTGCCTAGCAAAGAGTCCTCTTGGTTATTCTGGTGAGGAGAACATTACAACATCCGGGCTCGGGCGTCTAGTGGGCTGGGGGACTTGCTGGCACAGCTCAGACGCTCTCAGTCTTCTGGGTACCCCGACAGCACCTGCCCGGAGAAGCCAAGAAGGCCACCCGCAGGCAAGTCCAAAATGTTAAGTTTTCTATTATTCTTCCTCAATTTTTCTTTAGTACATAGACCTTAACTAGGGTCTGAAAGGCTGCAGGCTCCTATTAAAAGGGAAGTTTAGCAGCCTGTAACAACAGGAGTTTCCCATCAGCAGATGACAGTAAAGACTACAGAAGAAGGATTTCATTGGTGCCTGATCACTGCAATGACAACACAGAAGCAGGGCAATTGCCACTTGCTATTTTGCCTTTTGTTCTAAGGAAGTTTTTTGTATCAAGAGTAACTATACAGTTCATCCTTTATGACTTATTCTTTAGGCAAAGAGAAAACATTGCCAAAATGTTTTAAACTATAAAATAAAACTATAAAACTAAAACTATAAAATAAACTCTCCCTCAGCAGAGCAGCTTTTTTTTTTTTTCCTTTTTTTCCCCCAAAACCTTAGATCCCTTGGAATACTGGGCTAGTCATCACCTCCTAAGGGAATGTTTCTTTACTGATTATTTCTCATCTTTACTGGTTATTTCTCAAAACATTCAATTCTGCTCCTTCTTCCCCCAAAAATTAAAGTCCTCAGCTAATGTAATACTTTCCAGAAGGAAGTAACTTCTGGGACTACTGTCAAGAATTCCAGAGCTGTCTTCCACAATGGAGTGACCAGAGAACATGGAGGCAAATGAAAATATATGGAATATATCATAATACAAGGAAATAAGAACAACTGTATAATCAAAAAGAAGGTGTTCACTGCTGACCTGCAGTTTCAGAGCTGCACCACAGGGTTATAATGAATGCAGCAATGGGCTGCTTCCGTCATAGGAATCTCAGCATTTTAAGGTATGATAAAAGAATGGAATTATTGCCAGGAGCTAAGCTGAAAAAATAGAATCTCAATCCTTGAGAAGAACTGAAAGGTCTCCTGCAAGTATTCTGCAGCATGCTGTACATAAAATTAATGGATATGTTTCAATACATACATTTATTGCCTAGATTCTTCACTGGAAGTACCCCAAAAATGTAATCATCCATTAAAAGAGCCAAAACAAATACTGAACCTTGTAATCTGCCTTACTAACATAAACAAAAAGGATTTTCCTAAAATGCACTCAGTGCACTTTAGCTAAGAAATTCTCTTCCTCTCCAAACAAAACTTAAAGAACATTAAGTTGTGCCAGAGAGACAATATCAAAGAAACTCACAAACCCAAAACATACCATATGCCTCACTGTAAAGTGAGTGTCTGTGACCAAGCTCATCAGTTTTGTGAGGCATGTGCCATAACCCTGAAAGAAATTGCTGCAGCTCCCTGTTGGAAGCTGAGAGTTATTGACCAAACCAGACTTGGAGAGCTTCCATCTTGTGAAAGGTGCTAATGATTCATGTATGCAATTTTTGAAGAAAGAAATGGTTTCAGCAGTGAGTTTGATTTTTCTGTCAAGAAGTCAAACTGCACTTGAAGTTGTGCAGTGCTGTTATCTTAGTGAATGTGCTGAGACATTTCAGAGAAAAATTATAATTTGATATATTCCCTAAATAACTTGCCTTAAAAAAGACAGATACATATGGGGTTTCTGCCTTCTGTACACCCTACTTTTTAGACCAAGTATTTTCATTAATGTGCTCACCATCACTGTGCCACAACACTGGAAGCACCTATAAAAAAGCACTTGCAAAGTTTAATAGTACCAAAAGCCTTTCCGAGCAGGTGGGCAAGGGATCCCTTGTGTGATTTGATTCTGTAGTTATGCATTTTGTATGCAAAGCCATGGACAAATTGTGCTACAGTATGTTTATCTGACATATTTCCTGTCATGTTGGGAAAATAAATAGCTTGGAAAAGCGTTTTCTGTGTGTTTCCAGAAGTTTCCATTAGAACCAGGGAAAGCAGAGAAGGGAGATGGTTGCGCCCCATGTAGGGAAACTCAGTGTTGTTAAGAAGACACAGGAGGATAAGAACTTTTTGCTGCTAGATGTATCATGACCCTACATTTTAAAAATATTTTCCTCATTATCATTCATTTTCTGGAGTTTCTATTTAAGTCACACCAATCAATAAAGCTTTCAAAAAGACATACTCAAAGTGGAGAAGATGAAAAAGGAAAATTGAATATATTACCGGGTGGGAGAACGGGAAGAGTGAGAAGCAAAAAAACTCACTTCTCTGGGCTGGGATTCAGAATATGTGGATAATCTCAGATATGTCCCTGGTTTCCAATACTGCAGATGAAAATTGTCTCTTAGTATCCTGTCCTAAATCACAACCCTGACAGGTTAGGAAAACCTAACACGAGCAGCAGTCATTGTCAGGAACAATGGATCAGTTAGATCAGTTTAGTCAAGATAAAGTAGTCTCAAAGTATAACGTTTTGTTCTACAGCAGAACTACTTTTCAAGGAATAGTTACATATAGTATGCCTTGTGAATTGCAGAAACATGAAAAAATCAAGAAAGATAAATCAGGTTTCCTGTTGCGAATCTGGTGGGTGGTTGGTCTAGACAAACTCTATTTAGAAAACAAAATGCATGGAAGATATGCTTTGATCTCAGATCCCCCAACTGGGCATAAATAAAATATGTAAATCATTGCCACAGAGAGAATACAGAGCAAGTTAATCCTGCTCAAAGATCATAAATGTGTAGTAAAAGGAAAATATATTCCTCAAAGAAAGATTTTCTAAATTAACTTTGACAGTAAGCCAAAGTTTAAATCAGGAAGTATTTAATCATGTATTGGACACACTGCATTTTTCCTGGGCTTTTTGTTTCTCTTTTTTAAACCATACTTCATTATGTAGTGGTGTCCCAGACAGAGTAACAGATTTTTTCATGGTAAAGACAAAGAAAATTGCAGAACTATGTTTGATGCAACTGCAAAATTCCAAAAACCTCTCTACCCCACTTAGCCAACCCACCAAATTTATTAGTCCAACACCTGTTCCATAAAACTTTCTTCAAACCTGAAGTGACATTATAAATTCACATTTTAACTTCAAGAATACAGAGGGACAGTCACAGCATAAGACTAAGAACAAAACATTATAATTGCATGAAACCCTGGTGCTATGAAAAAAATACAGGAAGAGGCAATGATGCTTCAACCTGACCCTCCCACAGTGGTGCTACTGTTACAAAAAACCCAACATTCAAACTCCTGGCAGAATTTTTAAGTGAACCAGGTCCATTGCAGTTTTCCAAAGAAAATGTTGGAGGCACAGCCAGAGCACCATCAAACCTAAACTGAGTGATTCTACACAGACACATCTCTGGTTTGCCATAAGAAATTCCTGAGTACAAGCAGTTGCTGACTGTTACCATGACTGTGCCACTCCTGAGGAAGCACACCACAAATTGTTCAGCTCCTGGCTATGAGCAGCACCTGGTTGCAGGACAGGGGGACAGCAGCAACATCAGAGTTGTTCTGTCAGTGTACACACACACTGAGCAAAACAGCTGCAGAGCAATTACAATTAGCAGGGGTTTTCCAAATTAAAAAAACAAAACCAAAACCAACAACAACAAAACGACAATTGCACCAAAACAAAAAAACAACCAAACAAAAAAACCCAAGCCCCCCTGCGCCGAAAACCCCAAAAGAATTTTCAGTGGGAAAAAAAATTTAAAGGGGGAAAAATTACTAAATTAGTTGGACTTCTTGGTACTTTTCATGATAATGTGAATGGCACATATGGGTCTATTTTTCAGACATAGCTCTGCTAAGCAAATGGGGAGATTTTTTTTTTTAAATTCATACATTTAAGTGAAAAATACAGTGCCAGTTTGGACTTCTTCATAGGAAAGAAGCCTAGCAAGATTTCCTTTAAGTCCAAGACACTTTCTGTTTCTGGAAGGGAATTTCCAGCCAGATGAATGAGCTAGAGATCTACAAAAGAAATCACACAATCTGATTAACTGCCCTACTGGCAGAGGCTCCATGCCTCAAGCCACTTACCCAGAGAAACACAGCACCCACAGAGTCACTGAGCTTGGAAAAGACCCCCAAGAGCATCGAGTCCAGCCAGTCCCCCAGCATTGCCATGTTCACTGCTAATCCTTATCCCCACAGCCATGTCCACATGGTTTTGAACACTGCCAGGGATGGTGATGCCTTGTTTCAAACATTGCTGCACCCAACTTTACACCAGCAGTTTGCTAAGTGCCACCAGCACAGAGTAGGGGTTAATCCCAGCTGCTAATTACTGTTCAAATGAGCTCTGTCACACCCAATCCCTTGTGCCAGACCAAACTTCCACACCTGTTTGACACTTCCACCTGATGCAGCACCTGATGCAGCACTCTCAGGTCTGGTGCTACTCCCTGTGATTTGTTCCAAAGATGAATAGGTCTTGTATATCCTGAATAAGTCACAGGCATTTAATTAAAGTCAGAAAGAGAGGAAGAGAAGATAGGAGAGGAAAAGAGAAGAAAAAAGAGAAAGAGAAGAGAGGAGAAGANGAGAAGAGAAGAGAAGAGAAGAGAAGAGAAGAGAAGAGAAGAGAAGAGAAGAGAAGAGAAGAGAAGAGAAGAGAAGAGAAGAGAAGAGAAGAGAAGAGAAGAGAAGAGAAGAGAAGAGAAGAGAAGAGAAGAAGGAAAGGAAAGAGGGTGATGGAGGGGGAAGGAGGGTGAAAGAGGGGAAAGTGAGAAGAAAGAAAAACTGGAGAATGCTGTGGACATCCCAGCACTCTCCACCTCCTGCTCCTTGGTTGTTCTCCTTCCTTGCTTGGGAAAGGCAGGAGAAACTGCAGAGGCTTCAGCAAGTGGAATACACCAGATCAAAGCTGGAAAAAGCTGAAGTCCCTCTTTGGTAGTTCCTCTCACAGCTCCAGCTTCCCCTGATGCCCAGGAGCAAACACCCTGCTCTTCAGGACACCTGCTGAGCGCCCTCCTGCCTGCCTTTGCAAGCTTTTCCATCCATCCTGCTTCAGATAAATGCCCAGGGAAAGAGACAGGAAGACAAAAGGAAAAGAAAAATCACGAGCTTCTTTTTAGTAGGAAAGGAGTGTACTGAGTCACACTGACATCCTTCATAGAAATACAGTTCTCCTGGGGAAACTCCTCTGTTAAGAGGCTTCATCCAGGGACACAAAATGCTTCAAATAAGTTTTGAAGTGAAGTTTGTTAATTCTAATCAGGTGGAAGCAGATAATCCATGGAACTGTCCTGTGCTAGGCTTTGGGGCACTGAGGGATTCCTGAACGCCACACATTATCTGCAATGAAACGTAGAATTTTGACTTCTGCTTTGAGGGGGTTTGCTAAGAAAACAAGGAAAGCACCTCAAGAAGGTTATCTGGAATTAAGGGACTCCCTATGCTAAATAAGAGACCTGTAAAGGACTTAAATTCTGATAGCTGAATAACTGAACAGAAACTGAGAACTTGCAAAGTATTGGCTGTTCTGAAAGATTCCATTTAATCAGGCAAAGCACCTCATCTGTGAGGTATATCTTTGGATGAGTACAGGAGCTACTGAAGTCTGCTGATTTCATGTAAAGCAGAACACACTATACAGGTTTGCTTTTAGCATTTTTCAAGAGGAAAAAAATATGCAGCAGAACCAGACAAATATGTGCAGCACCTAAAAATGAACACAGAGGAAAATTCTGATCTCAAGAAATAATGTAAGTAGGAAAAATTTTAATACAACAATGCATCCATTTAGAGCACAAGTTTGATGAGATAATTGATGTTTTTGTTCCAATAGGAAGAAGAAAAGGAAAGGAAGTTGCTTCAAAAGGAAGAAGCAACCAAGATCCTTCACAATAGTGAAGGATTTAGGCAAATATTTATCAAATCTACTTTTCTAAAGTTGCCATAATTTTAAATGTTATATGTCGAGATTAAGCCATATTTGAAAAATAATAATTTCTACTAAAGATACATTTCTAAAAGATGTCCACATAGGAAACATGCTTAGAAACATAGCAGACTAAAATGAGAAAGGCTTACTCTAACACAGCTGAGTCAATCTAGGCAGCTGCAGTAATAGGGAACAAACAATAGGGAAGTGCTTTCTTCTTTTTTTACATCAGGACACACAAAGTTGGAGCCTAGAAATTTTCTGTATTTTGATAGCAGGACAAAAATTGAGCTCAATATTTGAGTAGCAGAGATGGCTCTGCCATTCCTACAAGGAGTTAAAAAGCACCATGTTGCTTTATAAAAGGCCAGTGCTACAGGACCACAAACTGCCCCGAGAGCAGGAGTGGGTTTATACAGACATTGTTCTTTTGGTGAATACTCTTCATCTCCTCTCAGAGAGATGAAAAGATTTTTCATCTGGCAGAAGCTGCTTTTGAACAAAAAAAGGCTTTCCTGTACCCTGAAATATAGGCAAAAATAATTAACATTTTAAATCTGGAACTGCTGGGCAAGACAAAGAACTAAGAAGCAATGATCCATAAAGAACTTTGCCTGTCCGGTATTCTTTTCATTTCCACTGAATTCAACCAAATTCTGCCTGGTCCTTTCCCACCCCTGGGAGACTCTTTCCATCATCCCCTTGCAGAGTCCTAATTTGCTCTTGCAAATCATCCATATCCCTCATGGACTCCAGAATGGTCTTTCCCTGACTGTGCTCAGCAGATCCCCAAGGAAAGAACAAATATCCTCCACTGCTGCTCCCCATGGGTTTTCTCTGCTCCAGCCACCTCTTAGCAGAACTCAGGGTACAATAGGAACATGTGAGTAAAATCATCCTTTGGACTTGGGATTAGCTGAAATTAGATAAAAAACCTGACACAGAAACACATTGGGGGCTGATGGCAATAGAGACTCAGACCTAAAATAGGCATAATTCTAGTTTTCTAGAGGAGGATATGATTTGTAAACTGAATATATACCTGGGAGAGATTTGGAGCTGGCAGGCACACCTTCTAGGACATTACATTAAAATAGATGAAATTAGATCCAGAGCTGATTTAAAGACAACATAACTGCCCAGTCTCATGTGAAATATAGATCTATAGATTATGATTTCCAGGAATACTTCCAAGGAAATTAATTTTAGCTCATAAAAGAGAGCACCCAGGACAGCATATTTCCAGCCTGTTTAAACAATTTGAAGTGACTCAGGAAAGGAGAGGTTCATTGCATAAACAGAAAAATATACAAGCTAAGTGGAAGTGCTGCTGCTGGCACAAGAAAAAATAATCCCCTAAACCGAGGAAGTAGAGATTTGTTTCTGTATGTTTGGAACAAACAAACAAAGCCAGTTCTGCACATCTTAATTCTCCATCTCACTTCCCTGAGATTCTTTTCTAGGGGATACTTGGCCAAGCATACAATTGTATAAATTTGTTTTCACTAGGCATACTGTATCTGGAATGAACATCTCTGGCAATAGTCTAGAATTTAATGGAAATGGATTTAAGGAATGTTTAATTTCATATGAGTAACATCACTGCATGCCCTCATTAATGTAAGTTCCCAGATGACAGCCATATAGAAATTAATATGGAACTTAAACTGCAGAATTAATTCAGGGCAAGCTCACACTTTTCACTAGAAAACAAGACATAAGAATACCTGGATTGTAATGAACTGATGTCAGAGTTGTTGCTTACTTGCAGGTACATAAAGTAAAACTAACATAACCTTGCTTCTTAGAAATGCTGCTGAGCACATCACAAAGGGAAACCCCGTCACAGCTCTGTGGGGCTTTGTACCAGGTTAAGCTCTGAGGGGGCTGCAGTCAAGACAAAGGCTAGATTTCACAGAAATATATTGATTTATCTCCTAGCCACTTGCAAAGTTGAATTCATGGGACATAGAGGCAGGTGGGTTTATCTGAGAATGCAGAGCCTTCTGGGCTAGCCAGGGAGGACTAGAGAACACAGCAAAAGCCATCTTCATGCACTCTTGTCCATACGTGGGGCTGAAGATTTCAATGTACTGTTCACACACTCAAAATAACTTTGCTGAAAGTAACTCAAAATCAGGTTTTAAATAAATAAATGAGCAAGTCACTTATGGCCAAAGATGACTTTCTGTAGGTGGAAAGTGAATAATTGTTGGCATTTTCTGTCAAAAACTTTACAAAGATTCGTCAAAGAGATCATTTTGTTCTAGCACTAAACAGAAGGATGAGAGAAGAAAGACTGGATTTCAGTATATTGTGACAAAACTCAGCAGGAGCCTCTACAGGAAGAGCTACAAAGCATATATCATTTGAAGCAGTGAACTTTAATAGGAATTTCATTTTACACATGGATGTACCCTGTGTGATAATCTCCAGTCTGTTTATTCATCAGCTGGAACTCCAGATGTGAATGTGAAGGTGACAAGAGCAGTGAGTTTTATGTTCCTGAAGTTTTAGTTAAGGTATTACCCTTTTAATGGTTCTTCATTCAAACCTGACTTTCCCAGAAAAAGGTAAACCAATGTATTTTATTTTCTGTGTGATATTAAGCATGAAAAGAAATTCTAGTTCATAGCTGGAGAAATAGTGAATAGGAAAGATTTTATGCTATTTACATCAGTTCAGGAGTCGTCTAAGTGACACACAAACAGCAGGATCACCAGTGTAGCAAAACAACCCCATATACAATGATTGAAAATTCAGCCCTAAGGCCTTTCTATTGGTCCTGATCCAGACAAACATCTTCCAAAAGCATTTTTTTCAAAGATCTGGGATTGCCTAATTCCAATCATAAGTAAATGTACTGTGAATTTTTTTAATGTGATTTACTGGGGGGTTGGACAGGCTCAGAGAACTGATAATGGAACTTATGGAGAAAAACTCTGTGAGTTTCTTTTAAATGAAGGGCAAACCAAGGATTTGTCATTCCTTCTAATTTCACTTTCCTGGAACTTGAACCACAGGTAGTTTAAAAACAGAAAATCATTGTACATAATCCACATCAGATAATTTTTTTTTCAGTACTTAATTTTAAACCGAAACTCTAAATAGAAAACAGGTAAATAGCCCTTGCAAATTATTTCTAAGGGCTACATAACATCCAAAAATGAGTTTTCTACTACCCAGAGAAATATCCTAGCAGGCAGAGCAAGATATTTTTTCCTGTGTTCCACAGGCATTTAACAAGAATAATCAATTTCTTTCTGTGTGTTATTTATCCAGAAAAAGAATTAAATAGATTATCCATCCAGGGCTTTTCCTGCAGCTTGTATTTCCACTGGACTGGTAACATAAAAATTCAGACTCATATCCTCATATTGCTTGGACTCAATGATCTTAAAGGCCTTTTCCAAACCATATGATTCTGTAATTCTATTTACTTGGTGGTTAGGTCTCAGCATTTTCTTCCAGACTGTGGATATTTATTCCATTCTTCACTGTGGGATTAATGGAAGTGCAGGCCCCTCACCCAGCTCTTGCACAATAGCCCTAAAGGGAAATCAAATAACAACATGATTTCCCTATAGTGCACAAAGACCTTGTCTCCTCTACTCTTTTAGATATTAATTAACATTTCTTCTCTTAAAAACTACTCTGGAGATCTTGGGAGTAGCAAAGGATGTCACGTTATGTATCAGTTGCTATGGTAACTAATCCTTTCTAAAGGGAAGAAACAGAACAAATTTGTAGGATTCCATATCTTACTATGAACAAGGGTTGTCACTAAATAGTCTTTATTTTGCAACCCATTGCTTTCTTTTGTTTTACTCTTGTTTATAAATTATCACAACTGATTTAATTAGATTTAGATTGTGCATTCTTTTTCTTACAGTCTGAATATTCTGAGCTTCCTGTTTTCACATGAAGTGGCAGAAAAAGAAGTTAATTCCAGATCTTGGATTGATTAAAAAAAAAAAAAATTGTGTGAAGGTATAATATTATTGAGCAGTCTTTAGGAGACATATTTTGGGTTGGAAATGGTTATGTTTCCCAGAAAAATTACATGTAGTGAAGAACTTCAGGCAAATTTTAACATATTTAAACATATTTCTCTATTTCTGTTTGTTTGTCCTGAACCAGAGAGGTTCGTCAGGACTGGAAAGGTCCTTCATGTCTCAGTCCCTCTAATCCCAAGCCTCCATCTTGCAGTGGGATGTCAATCTACTCCTTTCACAATTAGTTTCTGAGATATCTTTTACAGGGGTCCCAGGATTTCTAAAATTCTTTCTTCACAGAAAAGTATAAGCATCAATTGCCTGAAAGAGGCATTTCCTTCTGCCTGATCTCTATCAGTCTGTAGCCTGCAGGACTTCTTCCCAGAGAGGTGGTAGTAATAGTCTTCATAAAAATACGGGGAAAAAAAGAAAAAAAAAAGATTACTACTTTGTGGGTGTATCTTTATCCCAGGGTAAGACAAACAGAGCAGTTTGGGAGTGCTGCTCTCGAGACCCTCTGACAGCCGAGCTACTGCAAAGGGCATCCCATGAGCCCAAAGAAAATACAAATATTCTAACAGAGACACAGCCATTCTCAAGGTTGAAATATGAGAAATATGAGAAAACACATCATATGAGTGATGGTGGTGGGTAGGAATGAAGGGAATACCTTACTAAAAAATCTCCCTAAATAATCTCAAAAGATTTCTTATTTGCTTTTCTCAGCCCTTTTTCTCTCCTCATCACTGCTTGACTCCACAACAAGAGAAGAATCATGAAGGAAACAACCTGATTCAAAGAGCTATGTAAAAAAAAATGCTTCATGTTATTCAGACATACAGGAGAAAAAGCAAACAATTTAGCAAATTTATTAATAAGTTTTCTTATCAATGTGCTGGCAAAGAAAGCTTGTACATTGCCAGGCTTAAAAATATAGAATAAAGTAGTTTCTGCACTCTGCAGCCATTTAAAAAGTGGCTCCACTTGGCATAGCTTTGAGCAATGGATTTATTTTATCAGATTTACCAAATTACTCATCTGCCTCAAGCAGTCGCAGACAGGAGGGAAATGTAGCTCAGCTGTAGCAATACTTGCTTTCAAATGGCAGCAAGTCAGAATTAGTTCATTGCAAGGGACAGGAGATTCCTTAACCCTTCTAGCTGCTGATCCTGAGAACTGGAAACAAGCACAGAAAAATGAGGACCTAAAGTATTCTATGGACTGCATAATTAAACTTCTAGATTTAGGAGAAATTACAGAACAAATGTGTTTATTTCAGAAAAACGGTTCTATAATCATGACTTCTTTTCCAATATCTATAGCAAGAGCTGGATGAAATAATTTATTCCCTAAGCTAAAATTCTCCATATCCCAGGAGATGCTGCAATGTAGACCAGATTTCTCTAGAGAAGCCCTAATTTTTCTTTATGGAAGAGAAAAAACTATCATAAGAAGTATTTTTTTTAATGTTTGAAAGCTGCAGTGTCAGCAGAGCAGCTGCAAGGGGAAAAGAAAACCAGGTAAAAGCTAGCCTTGAAGTGTGTTTGACAGGAAATCACCTAAAAGCCGTGGATCACTGAAAAAGTGGCACAGACAGACCTTAAGGGAAAGAGGAGAGCTGCAAAAGCTTCTGGAAGTTTTAAGGGTTGAGACCAGCTAATTACACAGCTGAGGGAGCTGAGCTCAGGCAAGGCAGGGGACAGGAGCAGAGCAGCCTGATCTAGGTCACAGAACTGCCACGGCTCAGGTTTTTCTGTCTGAGGAGCCTTTATAGCTCCCATCTGCATAGTATCTAAGAGCCTTACGCTGCTTTAATGTGTTTATTCTCAATAGGAACCTGTGAGGCAGCAGAGCACTAATTTTGTCATTTTACTGATAGTACACTGAAACTGGAGATTGTAGGGGAGATCCTTAGTTGGCCTAAAATTTCAAGGCTCTGTAAAAACCAAGAGTGTCTACTGACTGTCCAGTAAGGGGAGAGGAACTTAGATGATTTAAAGCACTTGAGGTTTTCCCCCTTGTATGATTTGTTCAAGATCACACAGGCTCATGACAGTATTGGAAAATGAAACCAGTATTCTGAGGAACACCAACAACTGGGCTATTATTTTGTTTTTCATGTCTGATACAGGCATATGTGACTGAAGAGAAACCTGAGTCTCAGGACCATAAAATGCATGAGGGGGCAGTTGCACAGATTTCGTTTACTTGGCCCATGGCACCTTTTCCTTGTCCTTTCTGATTGTTTACAGTTGTTGGGTCTGTTGGTTTGTTTGGGGTTTTTTGATGGTTTTTTGGGGGGACTTGACAGACTGCTCTTCTACCAGCAGCAGAAAGTATGAGAACTCAATGGAAGATGCTTGTTTCTCATGGAAATGAAGTTGGGAGATAGGTATATAGAATTGAGGCTTTTTTCCCCAAATCAGTAGTTCTTTTAAAAGTACTTCCACTGGCTGTATAGCAGTTTGAATTTCACAGTTGTTAAACATACGAAATATTTTGTCTGTTTTTTATACTTCAGCAGCAAGAGGATAAAACTAAAAAATTCCCTTCCTGTGAGTTGCTGGGCATAGCAACTGCTATTCTATGACCCATCTTATCTGTTGATGGTAGCATCAACAGCTGGCAGCCTTGAACAACATCCATTACATTTGAATTTTTCAGATAGAGGACTTGAAACAATGAGCAGGAATGACAGATGTCAGTCACTGCCTCTGACAGGTCAAATGCAAATTTCTGCTTGAATGGTTCAGCTTTTGCAGGATTTAAAGCAAAACGAGAATTATTGCTACAGTATAAAATGGCTTAAGGTGCACACACTAAATGCCAAAGACAGATATATATCCCAATAATATAAAATTACTGCCAGTCAAACAAAGTACCAGCTAGGGGCAGCACAGGGACTGTACAACTGTCTGTCAAGGCAGAAGAAGATTTCTGCTCTTCATTGGAAATACTTTTACAGCAGTCAAAAGAGAAATCATGATCTTGACAAAAAAGGTCTGATCTGACTTTGATCCTATCAATCAAGTGTCCAGTAGGTCCTAACTCAAAGAAGCTATATCTTAGTTTCACCTTTGGACAAATATCAAGTCTTTTTCCTCCTACCATTCTGAAGAATGATTGATTTATGCCTTTTTTTTTTAGGGCTTTAAGAAATGATCTTTGGAAAGTAACTGATAGTTAGAGGGTTATTGACAATTGCCTCCCCAGAAAAATATCAAGGGGACAAATACATTTGAAAATGACTATTTTCAACATTGGATGGTGGGGCAGAAAACTAATTAAAAATGTCATTTATGTTTTATTTCTACTGGGAAGACAGCGCCAGCACCTCACTGATACAACAGAATAGGCCAGATAAATTCTGCTCTCACACTGCACAGAACCCACAGTGAGTTCCTGAGACGGCTCATTTCAGTGAGAACCCTGAAATAAAAGCTACAGCAGGAGAAAGGCTAAGTTGTGCAATCCATTGGTAAGCTGTCTCACTGCCCACAAGGACTGTCCTTTCTGGCAAACAGGTTTGAGTCTAAATCTCCATCTCCTCTTCTTTCCTACTCAAGCCAGGATTTAGAGAGCAGGAAACACACATGGGATAAAAACACATCAGAAATACGCAAGACCAGCTGGGAGGAATGAAAGGTGGGAAAAATGTAAGAAATGTTTCTACAACATTCATTCCAACTTCTCTGACATCAACTTCATTTCAGTCCATCTTTACTCTGTATCATACCTTAATTCTGTTGGTTATCACATTTATCTGAACAGAACAATTTATAAAGTGTCAGACTCTACACCTCACTTGTAAATCCCAGGAGTAGAAATCTGTAGGTTTGGAGTGTATAACACATCTATATATAAAGTATAAATGACATATCTCCTACTTCTTGATAAATAAACCCCAGAAAATTACTGCTCTGGAGTTCTCTTCAGAGAGATCAATTTCTTAGGATTAACAACAAAAGCAAGTAGGAATCCTTTCTAAGGCCAGTTCAGAAGCCTCCTCCAAGACTTAGAAAAGCAATCACATGGATTACTGTCAGTTTCAGGCTTTTTTACCCTTTAATTTCTTGTAGAGTTTAATAACAAGGCAATTCCTTGTAACAGGAGCAACTGATAAACTTGGAAAAACAGATAAGCTTCCTGTCACAAACTTTTTTAATGTCTTTTCTGCTGCTGAAACCCACAGAAATTCTCTTGTTTACATCTATTAAGCATCTTTATTGCAGCCACATTAGTACCACTTTTCTTTCCCCTTACTTCACAATCTCTGTTCCACACCAGTGTGAATCCTGAATCCTGCACACAGCACAAATCCTATGAATCCTGATTGTCGCTCCCCGATGTGAGGTATCTCCTCACCACCATCAGATAGATTTCTGCACACAATTTACCAGCAGCAGAAGAGGAGATGCTAATAAGTTACATGGTATCCTTGAGCTGAAACAAAACCCATATGGTTTTGCTACCCCAGCCAGATTTCCAGGATTATTTTGATACGTATGCTCTGGTCCTTGTGGCTGGACAAGCTGGGATTTCACTTTTTGACTTTTTTTTTTCCTTTTTGGCTTTTTTTATATCTCCACCATCTGTTTTATGAGTCCTTGAATTGATAATATAAAGGTCATTGTTTCAGCATACAGGGAATGGGATTTTGTTAATAAGGCAGAAGTTGGCAAGAATTAAATGAATAAACACATTTTAATAAATGGATACATGCATGCACTGCCATAAGTGCTTTGGACCACATAATTTTCAGGTATTTGACAAATGGCTGGGAAGGTTCTCAGAGGAAAGTTTTGCATGACTGCTCTAAAGAAGAGCTTCTACTCAGATCTTGGGGTCCCGGTATGGATTCTTCCCAGTTAAAATTGACACATTCCTAATTTTTCTTTTGTGTGTGTGTGTGCCTGTGTGTCCGTATTTCTTCTCAACTGTGATCCTAGGAAGAAGCTCACAAAATATTACTTCTGGCAGTATTAAACAGAGACTACTAACATCCAGCTTCTTTTTGGTTCATTCAGTTTGAATTCCAGCAGCATCACTGTCCTTTCTGGAGGGGAGACAAGGGAATTGAGGCACTGACGGTCTTGGGTGGACAGAGCAGAGTACAACCTCTGCTTGGATGTCAGGACAGGAGACTCTGAACTGCTGGTGTTATCTAAACAATTCTGAGATCAGGCAAGAGGAATTATGGGCATTTGTGATTGTGATCCCATAGTCCCATAGATGTGTATAAAATAGACACATCCCATAGATGTGTATAAAATATACTTTACAAGGCTGTGGGTTCCCTGCTTGATAAGTCCCTTGGGTTAGAATGGTAAGGAGAGGCACAGACATTATTGGTAATTCCCTTGTTACCTTCCTCCACTCAAAAAACAGTCTGAGAGCAAGTCAAACAAAAGGAAAGTTATATGACATATCACAATCAGTAATTGATTTTAACAACTGTTTTTGAAATGGGATTATTTTAGGACTAAAAAATCAACCTTTTTCCTATTGTATTGTGATCACTACTTCTGGGCATAATTTATCATCGCCTTAACTAGATAATTTAAAAGTTTACTTTTAAATAGCATTTGTGATGTGAAAGTCAAAGCTCTACATAGATATTTCAATGAAGATTGATGTTTTTGGATTTTTTTACCAGCTTTACAGAATGCATACATTGTGCTACATGAAAATAAGGTCACACTTTATGATGCCCTACTCTGACACCTGAAAACATCTAAAAATCAGTCAGAAGCTCAAGTATTTCCAGTCACTGACTTTCCTACCACAGATAAAAGGCCAGGCTGGGTTTTAGATAGACTCTTTCCATAATATATGCCCTATTGCATCTAAACTAAGCATAGGGCTTACAGGAGAAACATAAGGCAAAAAATCCCAAAGATCTCAACTAATAACATAAAATCCTCGGCATGCTTAATGAATATTCAAACATTTTCTATACAACACAGCAGCCATTTCTTGAGCTGTGATTTCCCTCCTCAGCCTCATTCTCTGTTTGCAGGTCAGACAAGTTAATGCATCTCCCCATTAGCTCCATGCAGCTCCCACTGAGGGAAGGGCCCCCATGGCACCATGGCTGTCTGTCACACTGAAGTGATTAGACAAAATCTTGCTTCCCCTGGCAGTGATGAGGCTCTGCCAGCCTGGTGCAGCTCCCCATTGAGTGTTCCAGCTGAAACTGGGAATCCAGGGAGATCTGTCATCCCTGACAGCATCCGTCAGGAGCCGCCTGCCAGCTCAGAGCAGCTCTGATCCCAGCTCTGAGCCAGCCTCTCCAGCTTCCCCTGCTTTGGCTGGTTGCAGGTCAGGATAACAGGAGGGTCAAAGGATTGGCCTCTAAAAACGGATTTTTTTTTCCCCCTCTCTGCCTTTGCTATTTGGTATTCCTGAAATAATTTTCAAAAGCGTTAACGTCAATCTGTTCCAACACAATAAAGTGCCCAAATTCAGTTATGAAGACATGTAGTCATTAAAATAAAGGGCTCCAGACAGTAACCCCAGTTCCAGCTGGAGAACTCTGAGGTGATGAATTCTGACCTGTCAGCAATAAACAGGCAGTCAGATATTCACACATAAGAACAACTCTCACTGCTATCAGTGTGAAGCATATTGTGGGCAAAGGGCAATGCTAAACTTTTTTTTTGGTCACTTTTCACAGTCAGTATCATACCTCTGAACTCTTGGACACTTCATCAAACAGAAACTTCAGCTTCAGCAGAGTCCTTAGGAGATGCTGAAGTTTTAGAATGGGGAAGAGAAACACAATCTGATGTAATTTTTCAGATACTTTGAAACTTTAAGTACCAGAAGAGTATTTTTTCTCCTTTTATCATTCCCCATCACAACTACTGCAGTTGCCATGAAAAAGCCTTTTTTTTTTTTTTCTTTGGTAGCAGAACACTGTTTATGAGTCAGCAGTGATTTATTGCTTTTATGACTCAAGAATTTTTTGGACAGGCCCTCAAATTAGGTTGGGTCTTCACTCATGTCAGGGAGAATTCATTAATTTCACTGTTTGCAGACTGGTGCAGAACAAGCCTTCATTCCCCACTATTATTTTTCCCCATCAACATTTTGGTGAAGCACATTTGAAAAGTTTCACTAAACTTCCACAGATGTGGCAGGCAGTCCCATTAACATCACTGATTTTATTTGCCCTTATGCACCTTGATCCATGTCTTTGAGAGCTGATAAAGAATTTTTTTTTCTGTAAAAAAGTGTTTGCTCTCTTATAATAAATGTGATAAACTCTCCTACCCAATAGGTAGAATTTTAAAGCTGAGATAAACAGATCTAACACCCCACAGGACACATGATCTTGAAGTACATAACAGTAAGAAATATTATTATGAGTAGAGGAAAACCAAAAAGCTTCAGTAGAGACATGTCCTGCTGTTGTCCACTACACCTGAAAGGTGTGAGTTACAACTCAATAGACAGCAAAACAGTTTTCCCTGTGAGGTTCACTGTATGAGTGAGGGAACACATGTGGGACCTCCAGAAATACATACACTTTAAATACACAGGGTCAACACAAACCAACATAAGAGCTTTCCCATTCACAGTCCAATAAAACCACCCAAACCAGTCAATATTACAAAGGCAGAGCAGAGACAAGAGGCACAGCTCCACACAAGATACTCTTTATTTTCCTAACATAATTTAATACAAAAATAATGCTGAAATATATATTAAAACAAACACAAACCACAGTGTGGATTTTCTGTATTTCCTCTAGTTAATTTGACATAAAAAAACCCCTGTAAACGAACAACAGGGTTTGGGTTTGAGCAGTGCAAAAGGGAAGAGTGGGTGTTAAGAACACTTACTGGAGAAGGCTACTGAATAATTAATGATTAAACTTCAAAGAGCAAATAGATAAGGGACTTGCCCTGTGTCTTTCAAGATGGTATAAACCTCTGTAATAACCATGTGCACTCATTCCATTTCTAAGCTATAGAGTCTTTGTTATTTCACTTCCTCTGCATACAGAAGGTATTCTGTACCACTAATTATTATTCTCTGTGTTCTTCTAGGTCATTATATCCTTTTTCTAGAGTGAGGTGAGCAGACTTGTAGAATATATTGAAATGTCAGATCCCCAAAACCATATGGAGCTGTATAGTGATGCTTCATCTCTTCTCTTTCAGTATTTCCTAACACTTTCACTTTCCTGCCCACCAACACCAAGCTAGCATTTACAGGAAACTACAGTTAAACTTTAAAATTCTCTTTCGAGAATGGCATATTTAGAACTACCATGATATACATGAGGTTTTTTGCTTGTTTGTTTGCTTTCCCCTGTGTGCGTGGCTTTTTATTGATCAACATTGAATTTCAGCTTCTCTTTGCTTGGCACTATGAGATGGTAGAACAATGGCCTATGCCATCCTCAGTTTTGATACTCTTCATCAGCAGGAAGCTTGCCATTAATTTCTTTTCTGTCACGCAGAAATGTGTTAAAGAGCAATCATTCTAACATCTAATTTCATTGCAAAAATAGATAATTTCTTCTCACTGTTTTCTAACTTTAAATTAGCTGTCAGTTTTGGGGAATGCAGCTTCTTTTGTCCTGTGACAGGTAAGTTTCTTTTACAAGCATTGGCAAGATCCTTGTCACACCCTTCAGTGTGTTTCAGGGACGGAAAATGCAGCTGGTGCAGAGCAAAGCTATGGAATTAATGAAGAGATATAAATGCTTATAACACTATAGTGGGGGTCAAAAAACCCTAGGATCGTGTTAAAAGATGAGATTATTAAAATTAAGTATACCTTCTTATTGAAAAAATCTTGTAAAAGTGATTACTTAATCTGAAAGAAGCTGTGCTGAAAATTGAAACATGATTTAGACTAGAAATAGAGTGCAATATTTTTAAATAGCGAAGGAAATTGATCATTCAAACAAATAACCAGCAGCAGTAGATTCTATAAAAGTATGTTTCCATTAAAATTATTTCTTGTAAGTTCTATGTTTTCCATTATGAAGAAAATGAGATTAGCCTGTTCTAATGGTCTTTTATGAGTAGAAGCTAGAGTCTACTTAATGATCTGCTGCTTTATTAATTCCTCTTTTGGTCCAGTTGGAAAATGTACTGGAAAATGTACTAACACTCTTGTACCAGTGCAGCCTGGAAATCTTACACAGACACTAGTTAATTAAAAATAGCAGTTAATAGTTGCTCTGTCTAATCTCAGCTGAACAAATGTGCTCTATTAATAAGCATTCCCACTGTGGTATTTACAAGCACTGTGCCACTCTGTTACAGACTGGGCTTATATGAAGACTCGGGCTTAAAATATGTACCTGTTACCAAATCTTCTCCTGCATCCTTTGTCCAAATAACCTGTACAGCTGACATCCAGAGGCAAAGCTAGTAGCTGGCCAGTTCCTGACTGAAATTTCAAGCTAAAGTGCCATATCCATTCCACACCCATCCAGAGATCCTCTGATGGATATGGAATACAACAGCTGCTTAAAGGAGCAATAGATGTCTGCTCTCATCTCCTTGAGTGATGCTGATATAATGCCTTTCTTCTCAAATTGCCATGAGGGTCTCCCATGTGGCCAAGGCAGCCAGCACAGGCAATGAGAGGGTTTACTGCTTTCAGCCTTTCCATTATACAATTATCTCTGTCTGATATACTGTTCCACAGTCATCTGAGCTGACACACATAAGTCTGTTCGATGCTCTATCAATTTGCGTAATATTTCTTCCTGTAATCAAATGTCATATTTCTGATCTAGCCAACTTGGGCTTATATTGAGACCGCTGGCTCTAGCTTTTCCATGAGCCCTGTGATCTCAGTGCGTACAGAAAGAGAGATTGTTCTTGCTCCACAAAAAAGAGCAAATTTTATTTATTTAGAAGGCACTGGCTACATTTTTTTCCCTGCATTAGCACACCTCAAGTGTTGCCTGTAATCTGTAGTTTGCTGCCTACACCGCTGACAGTTTAGAGATAAATAACCACGTGTGAGAGGTGTGCTGATCATTGCAGACCTGCTTATCTCACATTCCCAGAGATGTGCAGCAGACTCACAGGCATCCAGCACCACTCAACAGCTGATTAATCAGCAGCCTGCTCCTCTCCTGTCTCTGCTACTCCAGACTGTCAGGAGCTGTGTTTCCATGAGAGCTCTCAGTGAAGTTGTTCCTAGGAACGATACAAATACCTGTCTGGCTCCTTTCCTGACTGTAGAATGTGCACATTGACAAGAGACCACACAGAGCTCTCTGTGGATAAATGGATGTCATTTCCCTCAAAACTGAAAAAAAAAAAAAAAAAAAAGGTGTATGTGGAGAAGAACACAAGCAGATCCCTCTCACCAGTTCACCTGGAGTTCAGCATGATCATGCCAAAGGAAGGAAACAAAACACAGAGGGGCATTTCCAATGTTTCCTAAGATATATGCTTTTTTTTTTCTCTTTCTCCCAAACAAGAAGAAAAATAATTTATACTTCTATTTAGGAAAAAAAAGTAAGCAGTCCAAGACCAAGAGTAAACTCAGTTAAACAGAGGGACCTGAAAATTTGCTTCTAGATTGGGCAATAATGAAAGTGTACTTCTCATAACCTAGCTTTGAAAAATAGGTAAGATATCTGCTGGCTGTTTATGGAGCATAGTCTGGGACTTGCTTCTGCAGGCTGACACTAGGGAAGAGGAAAATGAGGAGTGGGAGGCTTTGCCAGGAATGTATGGGGCCAATAAAATGGGACTACAAAGCAAACACTCGTGCAAAAAGAGGGAAAGCTGGGTAAGTACGATTTGCTTGGCAGAGACTTAGTTGGGATCCAAGAATTTAGCCCACTTTGTTTATAGAAAACATTGTTCTCCATGAGGACTTTTTGTTAATGAAGTATAGAAACAATGCTGACCTGAATTATGAACTGAAAAGACACCAGGAATTAGCTCTAACTGAATGCAAGGAACAAGATCAGACACACCATCCATGAGCACAGAATAGGGGTCTCTTATTAAAACTTCTCTGCTAAATTTCCTTTGGATGTCTTATATTTTGGCATTTCCTGCTATGATTTGCCATTCTTTAAATAGATATTTAAGAAAAACCCCAAAACACTTGTTTCCATAGAAAGCATCCAGACAGTTCTTGTCCATACCTCTGAGAATGCTCATACTGTGGGGTTTTATATCAGGGTACTACTAACCCAAGAACTCTGGAAAAACCCTACATTATGGTGAGATTGAGAATGAAAAGTTCTTCAGCAGGACCTTCCTGAGAATGTAGGTTTGTTCCCAAACAGCAGCACCGGGGCCAGGTACATTACTTTCAGGAAAACAGCTACCCTACATGGAACACCTGAGCTGCTGTTAACTCTTCATTCTGATAAATTCTCAAGGAAAAGGCTTTTCATTACACCCAGTTCATTTGTGGGCATTAGACATTGTACCATTGTCTGATTTGCAGAAATTAATCTCACTGTGGAAAGCCTCTGTCTCAGGATTCCCTGATTAGGATGCTTCCTTTTTCACAGCCAGATGATCGAAGAAAGAGTCGGAGTTCCTTGGCTTTGGTTCTCAAGATTGTTTATTTTTTCTTATCTATAATATTTCTCCCTGACCAGCCGAGGTGCGTTCAGCAGGTCAGCTGAAGGCACAATGCCCACCCTCAGGGCAGTGTTATCTTTTTATACTAATAACTACGTAGACATTATTTACAGTTATTCCCCAATACCTATCACCTATGTTAGACAGTCAGTTTCTACTCTAAACCAATCCAAAAGTGCCACCATCACCAAGAAGATGAAGGCCACGAAGAAGAAGGAGGAGGAAGGACAGTACACGCCCAGATTCCTCCATCTTGACCCCCCTGTGCCCTTATAATAAAAATCTTAAAATTCTATTTTTCCACCCTGTGATAAGCTAATCATTCTACTCTACTTTCCCTGGTTTGTAACTCTTCACATAAAGTTGGTAATTTTTTCCATGGCTCGAGATCGAAGGCAGAAAGGTCTTGGGCTTCATGCCAAGCTCCCTGAGCCCCCTGCCCGGGGCTCAGCCCATCCAAAGCAACAAGAGAGATGTCCTGGGTTCCCACACCTCTGATGTATCATCTGCTTCAAGAGAGAGAAGATTTAGGATGTGGTGGGATGATGGAACAGTTGAGAAGATGTAGGAATTTCACTGTGAAAACTATTATTGACCAAGCAATGTGGCAGGGAGCCATATCATACCTGATGTTTTCTTTTTTTTAAACAGCACCCATCTATTTTGCACACTTGATTACATATTTCAGTTAGGAAAAAAAAAAGGTATCTTCTATTTTAGAGTTGGAAGAAAAGTGATTATTATCTTGCCTTGCAAAATCTACCAGTGGATTTATGAAAATATTTCAGCAGGTGACAGTTCATTTGTTAAATGTAGCACAGACAGGATGGTATCCAAAGGAAATCATTTCTCTCTGATAATTTTCTTATGTATTGTTGGGGGTTGATCTGTTTCTTTTGTGTTTGTGGAATTTTTTCCTGGTGGTTTTGCTAGGTAACTAATTGCTGGGTACTTTATGGATACTTGACTTAAACAAAGGAGGCAGCAGGTTTCTCCAGGGGGAACAGCAGTGAATGGCAGTTTGGTCTGAGGACACCGCTCCAAAAGGACTGGAGTACCAGGGGACCCTGCTTGTTCTCTCTCTCCACTGGATTTCTCTCCAGAGGAAGACTGAACTCATTTTCTTCACCATCGGACTTTCCTAAAGGATTCTTTTCACTTCATAGAACTGCATTTACTGCTCAAGGAGGATTTCATCGGGGCTGCTTTCACCACCCTGATACCCAGGGTGTCAGGTCACATCCCTGACTCTGTCAGGGCATTTTCTGAGGTTTTGTTGTTTCTTTGTTTTTGCTTGTCTCTTAGAGCTATTACATTTGTATTTGTCTTTGCTTTGTCTAATATTCCTAGTAAAGAACTGTTATTCCCACTCCCAAATCTTTGCCTGAGAGCCTCCAATTGCAAAATTATAATAATCTGAGGGAGGGGGTTTACATTCTCTATTCAAAGGGAGATTCCAGCTTTTTTTTTGCTGGCAGGTACCTGTCTTTCAAACCAAGACATGTATTAATTTTAAGACATCTCTGCTCAGAAATCTTAAGTCAAAAGTTTGCCATTTCAGATACTGCAAAGTAGTACAAATAACAACCAAAAGAGAAAAAAAAAAAAGGCAGACAAACTTTTAGGATTCTTATATGTTATGTAAGCTTTCAGACTAGTGATGAAAACACTGGATTAAGTCTCAGAGTAAATGCACAGAACTGTTAGCTCTTATTCGAATTTGGTTAATGCATTATGTTTTTTTCTTTCAAAATTACTATCTGTTTGTTTTTCTAAGACATTTTAATCTCTTTCTTTCACTTCTTAGTTTAGGTCATTGGCAGATTTATCATTCTATGCCTGCTGATGTAATAAGAATTAACACTATATTTGGATGCTCGATGTTAAATTAACAACATTTCCAATGTATTCCTGCAGGAATCACCAACAAAGTATCCAAATCTGATTACCCAGCTAACTGTTCCCTTCTCATTTGTCCTTTTGACTAGTGACCAAAGCACTTTTTGGACTGCTTATCTTGTATTTCCTACAAATGAATGAGTAGTTGCAGCATTTTCCTTCCTCTTTGGTTGATAACAAAGCCCACCAGATAATCCTGCGCATTTGCCTATACCCACAAAGTCTTCTCCAAAAATCCTGAGAGCCATTTCCAAGCTTGTGCCTTGCAATTCTGTTCTCCTTGCAGGAAAACTTCTCCTCAATCCTGAATTCTTACAATCTTTCCACAGTTATATATGGACATGCAGAACACACAAAAAAGAGAATATGTTTTTTCTGAAATTGCATCTATAGCATCTCTGAGGTTTTCAGTGATAACTAGATGCTCTTTTCAGTCTGAAGTCCAGCCACCACAAATCTCAATTATGGGGGAAGTGAGGGAAGGAGTTTAAGCAGCTCCTCACACTGGTTATTATTATCTGGAGAATGCAAATTCCATGTTAAGAAAAGGAGCCACAAGGAAGGAACAAGCGGTGATGCAGCTGAGGGCAGGAGAAATTCTCCTACTTCCCAGCTCTGCAGGTAATATCACCTTTATCCTGTTTCATCTGCTCTGCCAGACTGGCTAATTTAGTTTTCCATTGCCCTGCTTTTGGGAGATGGAAGAGGCCACACAAATTCAGTATGGATTGCTGAAACAGAACATTTACTTTTTGACAAGTTGCTCAAAAGATTGTAATTCCAAGAGGGAATTTAAAACTAAGAATTTAGTCTGTCCTGAATATTATTGTCCAAAATGTGAACTAATGGCTATATTTGGAACACACCTCCACAAAGGACATCAGTTTGTCTGATGGGAGGGAAACAAGAGCCTTGATTTCCCTTGGTAGCAGCCCAAAGTGTGAATGTACTGCCAGGGAATGTCCTGGGAGGTCCCTAACTCTGTAATTAAGTTCTACAACACCTTTGAGGTGATTATCATTGGTAAATATTGGTCAGGTAGTATCTGACAAGGCAGTTGCCTGATTTTTACGTGGTACATGAAACTCAGCATAGACATGCACCACATATTTTATCAAGACAGTGTTAAGCAAACTAAAAAATACTAAATAGAAATATTTTTGTTTTGAAACATTTAAACTCGTTGGGTAATGCGATGCAGCCATGTCATGGCACACATGCTGCCAACAAAAAAACTCAAATCCCTCAAAAAGGCAGAGGATTGCAGAGCATCCCAAATTATCATCCCATGACTCTTAGTGCAACGTTTTATAACAGAATATGCAGTTTAGGCAGCAGAATGCTATTTTCAGCGGGTTTCATCAAAAGTCATGAAGCTTCATTTCAACACAAAACATCATCTGTCAGTTCAAAAAAGAGAATGAATGATAATCTTTGTTTAAAAACTGCCAAGGAATATTTCAACATTCATCAACTCCCTCCATTCTCATTAGCAAAATCTAAATATCCAATTTAGCAACATTTCACTTTTCCTTTTTAGATGATGGTGCGTTACCAAATTCATTTCATAGAGAATAATTGGTAATAATACTCCCCTTCTTTCTGTGAAATCCTGAGACGTTTCAAGAAATAATTTCCATTTCATCTGGAACATTTTCCCTTCTGCATTACCTGTGAATCAACCCAATTGTCTGTCCTTTTGAGAAATCATTACTCTTGAGTGCAAACCATCTCTTAGATGCTTTCATTACTTCTGAAAGCCTTACCTCCTGATGGATGGAGTGTAATTGAGCACAGATGTTGTTTGCCATGAATAGGCAATCCAAACTTCCAAACAATTGCACAGTGTTGAGCTCCTCTGAGTGCACAAATAAACCTCTCATTGTTTTTAATTTTTATCCACTGGACTTGAAAATCGCAGCCACATGAAAAAAATTACCTGAATTAGAAAAGCAGAGAATGCACTGAATGCCCTGGAACTGCAAAGACATGATGGTGTTGATCTTACCTGCTTTGAAAAGCCTCCTGCAGAATTCCTTGGGATTTGGAATGTTTTTGTGAGGTACAAAAAACAAGATCCACTTTGTGTACATTTGGTGTGAGTTGTCCAAACAGAAACTAATTAAAATTTTGACATTTTAGAGTAGTAGTTGGTATTTAAACAGAAATATTTCCAGAGATCATTGCACTTGATCTTGAACAATGCAATTACTGACATCAGAAATATGTTATTTCCATTGTGTGGATTAATATGCTCAGAGCGATGCACGAAGCGTATCAGCAGCACTAATGAGCAAAGCAAAAACCAAACCATGTACAAAAATTCTGTAAATATCAAATACATTCAAAAGCATGACCTTTTATGGACATCCAATAACTTAGATACTTAGTTTATCTGAAACAACAAGAAATCAAATTTGGAAGGAAGCAACCCTGAGGGCAGGATTCTTCTTGGCATTTCAGAATTCAGTTTTTTCTTCTCCTAGATAACAGAGAGTGCTCTCTGATTAATTTGCATCCCACCAGAAATTGCCTGCATTTTTCAGTTGAGGTAGGATCCTCAAAGAACTTACTATTTAGGTTTCCAACTCTGCTGTTTTGAGCATTCTTGTAAGGAATTGTGGTAAATGCATCTTTCATTGAAGTCAATGGATTTGTGCAGATATTATACAACAGTCTCTCAGGCAAAGTATCCCTTGTATGTGCCTCCTCTAGGAAAAATCACACAGGAAAAAAAAAAAAAAAAAAAAATTACCTAGCACAAGTAAGCCTGTCTATTCAGAATAAGAGTTTTTAGATTTTTTTTTTTGCCTTTGCTATTTCTCTTTTGAAAAGGGAAAGAAGAAAAATGTAACTGGCAAGGATGTCTATAAATCACTTTAAAGAAGTATGGCAACATTTGGAATACATATGCTTTTCAGTTTTAATGTATTCTGCATATTTTACATACAGGCAAATAACTTTTTTAAACACAATATCAGATGCAAAATTAGACTTATGTAAACTTTTGAAACTACCATTTTTATCGTATTTTTTGTTCTTTTTAAATAAGCCATGTGATGAGTGAAAGAAAATTAATACACCACGAAACAACAGTACTTTATCAGGTAAGAAATACAACTGTGTTATTAACTGTATTATTAACTGTGCTTCTGTCTCTCCACAAACTCAACACCTGCTCTTAGATTCTACTTCAGATAATTTTTGCAACCCTTCCCCTTATCCTTTTTCATGTGACAAACAGCTGACAGTATGTGACCATCCTCTAGCTATCAGTCAAAAGTCTCATTCCTCAGGAGACTGACAGCACATCACATCACTGCAAAGCAATCTGTCTGGTCAGTCAAGTATTTTCTCAGGGATTTTTTTGAGGAAATCCTATCAGAACCATGCATGCAAAACTGTCTGTTAATGCAGGCAGTTATTCATGTTTGGGGAAAAAAACTGACAAAACCTCAATTACTGAATGCTGCAGTATTGTGCAATAACCTTCTAACAAGGCACATTTATCAAGCAGCAGTTAAGCATTTAGATATGGTGGCGAGCACATTTCTGAATGGAGATTTATTTCATTCCAAGTTCATCTCCAAACATCATACTTGGATTTTCACACTTTGATAAATCTTTTAGGTCTGACTTTATTCCTGCTGAGTTTAAGCATGAGTGATATGTCACAATTCAGGAGCACTGGTTCCTCCCTAATCAGAGTACCAAAGGCAACAGAGAGTATTCAGTCATCCCTGGAAGTACCTATTGTTCTTTAAAACACCTTGAATTTCACCTGAGTGATTGTGGCCTCTTAGCAATCACATGCATCTCAGCACCAGCATTAAAGGTCATTCCCAAATGTACCTATGTGAAGTGGCAATAATATGTACATACTGTCATACTGTCACATTTTTTGGAAGTGTAGGGATGCTGTTTTCTGGGTCACAAGCTCTTGGGGTCAGATTTTTAAAGGCAGAGATACATGTTTGAGTTTTAAGACTTCCGTATCTTCCTGTAACACTCTCTTCAGCAACAGAAGGTAAGAGCTCAGGCACCTCTTTGCATCTGTAAACAGAATTAGAAGTGCTGCAGAGGCCTTAAAGCAGAATGATTAACAGCAACACTGTAAGCACTGAATGACTTAAGATTTGCACCCACATAGTAAGAACAGCTCGAAGGAATGAAAATGCAGAAGCATAATAGAGCAGGCCCTGGTTCCTAATGTGTGCTTCTGTCACAGGAGAGTTAACATCTAATCAGTTATTTAAATTAAAATGTCTCAGCATCAAATATAACTAAATGCCTCAAGCAAGGGTATTTAGCCAGAAAATGCTAAAATACACATCAAAGAATATTTCAGGCTAAAAGGTATGAACTCAAGGCCCTAAAGGTGAAAAAAAGCTCTGAGTATTTTAGGTTTCAAAGCTGAAACACACAGAGGAGTTGATACATGCCAGATGCTAAAGGGGTGTAAGGTTGGCTCTTGTCTGTAGCAGAGGGATGATGGATACAGGTACAGAAATTTCAGCTGCTGTGTAATTAGGCTACACATGGAAAGCAAGAGGTGGATGAATTGAGAAGAATTTGTAAATTCAGGACTGACTCACTGATTAAGTCATGTCTTCCCTCTGGTAAACCTGACACCTCAAAAGCAAAAACAACAACAACAAAAATGTCTTTAGCAAAAATACAAAACCACTAAGAATTTTCAATCTCTGTTCCTTAAAAAGCACACATTCAATAATTCATCTGTGTGTATTCAGCTCTTCTAAAGAAGGGCTGAGGGCATAACGTGAATATCAGGGGTCATATGGAGAATGAGGTCTAGCTAAAACACCTGAAATCAGAATTGTTTTTTACCTCAGAGGAAACTGATTGGGATGAACAGTCCAGAAAAAGAAACTTTGTTTTACCTGTGCAAATTTACTGCATACCAGCAAGCTAGGTTAGAGAAGAGGTGAAGGAAAGGGCTATATTGTCACTGGACTGTCATTAACCTCTGGGATTTTTTTACACAGCCATGGAAATCCTGCCTGCCCAGGCTGTTGCAGTGAGGACTGACAATGGTCTCAACCAGAAATGATGCTGAATATCTGCCACCAATAAGGGGTGGGACTGGGAAAAGAGAAAACAGGTAGGACTCAGTGTCAGAAAACAGTGGGTGCTCCTTTAGGACTAAAGCACAGAGTTAGGCTACAGGACCAAGGAAAAGATGAAGCTTGTTTCCATGAAAGACAAGCTGATGGCATCTGAATCAATCTCAATCACGTGGAACACAGAGTGGCAAATATAAATCTGGGAAAAGCATGAATCTTCTCTCGTTCATCCCATGTAGCTGGGAGAGTTTTGTACTATAACATGAAAAATAGCAAAAAAAAAAAAAAAANTTCACCTCTCTATCTTCTTTTCTGTTTCAAAGGCAGCAGCATGTGTTGTGAGCTCCTGGGGTGAGGGCAGGAGCACCAGAGCAGAGCTGTGACACCAACAGGGGCTGTGGGGCACCGCAGTCATCTTGAACTCTCCAGAAAAGATGAGTTATCTGCGCTTCAGCCACATGGTTTTGTGTGTGTGAAAGCCACAGCTGATAAGTACACAGAGCTGGAGAAAGCAGCATGTGCAGTGTTAGATATGGCAGTATTTAATCCTTTGTTCTCATGAATGCCTGAATTTTGCCACGAGATAGACTCTGCATGTCTCTATTAGTGGCAGCAAAATGTTCCAGGGGCTTAGGAGGACGCAGAAAGAACTTGACAACCAACCAATCTCCGACAGAGATTGGAGATTGGTTTGAAATCACTGACAAACGGAGATATCAGACAAATCTTTCTTAAATATACTATTCTGTAGGGTTAGTCACAGGCAGTGCCCAGAATCTAAAGCTCCTTTCAAACAAGAATGGAACAATCCCTGTTCCATCCAGATCCTACATTTTTAAAGAGTGAGGTGAATAAATAGTTAAAATCAGTCTGGACAAGTCAATTCCTTTTTTAGACAATGCCTAATCCCATGAACTCTGGCAAGAGCAGACCTTCTTCAGTTTTGAGTGGAAAGAATGACAAGAACCCATTTCGATTTAATCTTAAGCCAAGATGGTGAGAGAACTGTAAAATAAGCTTTCCACAATAGGTCTGTGTATGTCACTTCAAAGAAACAGTTAGGCCAAAAGAACCTGACCTGCATCAGTTGTTTCATGAGCTATCTGCTCTCTCCAGCAGACGCAGACCGTGCATCATTCTGGGGGAAACTGGATCCTTGTTTTTCAAAGAGCATTACACTAATGTTTGAACGCTAAGGAAACAGTCAGGACAGGGTTTGCTTATGAAGTGACAGTGAGTTCAAGGGTCCCTTACTTTTACTAATGATGTTCTGAAGGAATTCAGGAGGATTTCAGCCTTCTTGCAGCACCAGGCACTGGGAGAAGCTACAGAACTGAGAGGCCCGGAGAGTAAAAGGTAATAGAAAAGAAAGCAACCCTTGCCATCTGAAATTTCAAAAAAAAAATTCATAAATATATTTTTCTTCACAAACTGGGACTAAGACAGGGGTTAACAGGGAGTCAGCCAGTTGCCCAAAGAGATAAGGGGTAGAGCTGCTTGCTTCCCTCTTGTTTCCTGTCGGTTCTGTGGAACTTTCCCTTCATCCTCTTTGTTGTATGATTAATATAAAGCTCCATGTTTCTTGCAGTAACTAAGTAGATTAGTTTCTTGTGAACAGAACAGCTGCTTTAAAAAGGCCCTGTATCACTCCTGAAAACAGGAGTTAGGCACCTAAGTAACTTCCTAATCTCTGTTGAAAATTTCACCCTTAGCATACTACATGCTTCTCTTCCCGATCTGCAGACTGGAGATAAGGGCTTCTGAATGTGGCTGCTGCTGTCATCTTGGGAATAAGAGCGGTAAAGGGAAAAAAACACCCTCAGCAGCAGTGAGCACTCAAGCTGCTATAATGGCAGGGCTGCACTGATAGCATCCTCTTTCATACACTGTGGAGAAATGTTACTGCTCATCTTATCAACTCAAGTACAGTGATTCTCAGCAGTGCACAGTTTGACCTCCTGTGGCTTGTTTGAACCTCATGAAAACCTATATATCAAATAATACAAATTAACTGGAGCACTTTCCTGCTCCTATCAGGCTTCCTGTATGCCAATGAAAATGAGAATTTACTTAAATAGAAAAACAGGCAGCCCTGTATTCTACAGGATCTAAGACAGTGTAAGAAAGAGTTGAGGTCCAAGTTCAGTTCCCTGCTAAGCAGAGTTGATGTTGAGTGCTGTGTTTACCTTTCAAACGGCCTCTATCCATGCAAAGGAAAATAAAAGCAGCAGGCTAAAGTGTTAAGCTGAGCCTGAAAGTAAGAGTTTCCTTCATCTGCTGAATGAAATCCTGAGTCCGCTCTAATTTAGGATAAACTACTGTGAAGGTCTAATAACACTTAGAACTTATGAGCATTTTCTAATCAGTTGTGGTTATCTCAAACTATGCTGAAAGATTTGTCTGCTGCCAGTGAAAACTGAACCTCAGAGGCTTGGAGGTCTCAATGCCTGAATTATGAGGTGAGCTTTGTAGCCTTGTGTTGATGCACAAGCAAAACATTTAATTGTGAAATCTGAAAATACACTTGGCTTTATAAATTTCAAATTATATTCCTTAATCCTTTATTGTTTAAACCAAAATAATTTAAAGTGGCATTATCTTTTAAATTATTTTAAATGGGTTTTGTGCAGCAATAAAAATAAGCGTGCCATGGTGTTTCATGTCTAACACTGGACCTACTGGATGAGAACCCTAATTGGAATGGGAGATTTTGGCACCTGTTCCTTGCTCTCAATTTCACACCACCTCAGGTAAAAGTTGTGTCCCTAAGTCTTCTAGCTGTAAAAAAGACTTTCTACATCTGTGCTGTGCCAATGAGGAAACCCCTGTTTATGAGGGAAAGCAGATGTTTTTGGATATTTATCTGAAATATAAGTGACCAGCAAATGGATGACCCCATCACCCATGGCATCCTTTCAGATAAATTTGCCGTTTTTATCTTACTTTGGAGAAGGCAACTCCATTGCCTACACAGAACTTACGAGTTTTTACAAAACCAAAGAGGGTGATGCTTTAGGTTTTAGCATTTATATTTTTCAGATTTTGTACTGCCTTAGTGTGTAGGTCAGCCTTCTCAGGGCATCTAGAGCACCAGATGCAGAAAGCATCAAGCTGCTGATACTTCTTAAAGTGTTTGCACACTGGTCAGCCAGTCACAAGTGTCACACTACTTGTGACAACACCAAGTGCTCTGATGAGGACACGAAGCTCAAGCCCTGCAGGGAAGCAGAGCTGCCCCATCCTAATCAATGAAATCCAAAGGCAGCAAGGATCTCAGAAGCTGGAGGGCACTCCAGCCTGAAAGACAGCAGAGGCAAAGGGATAATGCTGGGCTGATGAGCAGTTCTTGAGGAGCAGAGCAAGCAGAAATGTAGGGAGCCACTCGGCTTGAAGCTGCAAGAGCAGAGCAGCAGCTGCACTAATGGGAGTTCGTTCATTCCCTGTTTCTAAACAAGGCACAGAGACAGTAGTTTGGATCTGATCTTTTAAGCTCAAACTTTCATGCTGAGCAAACCACAAGTATCCAGAGTTAGACCTGAGGTGTTCTGGAATTTTAGAACTCAGGTGTATGAACACCAGTGATGCAAATCACACGCCCATGGCTCATCTGCGTGAGTGTACACTTGCTACCTTCATTTGCCCATGGCTTAACATTTCCACTCCCTGAAATTCAGCAATGGATCAGAATTTATGCCCCAGTGCCATTCCCTGGAGACAATCAGTCCAAGTCCACACATGCTGGGTTGGGCTGAGACAAACTTCCTTTTGTTCACAGTAGACAGTACGGGGCTGTGGCTCACCTTGGGATGATGAACAAAATCAAACCTATCCCAGTCCAAACCAGCCCACCATAGTTGAATGAGTTAAATGACACAAATATGGCTATAATAGGAATAATACCTACCTGGGAATGAGAGGAAGCACCGTTGTTCAGACAGGGTATTCCCGTCTTCTACTGTGGGAGAATACAAATGGTTGTTTAATCAATACAAGGCCACATTCCATCTGTGAAGCCTCCCCATATCCTTGGAGCAGTGAATTTTGCACAGCTGGCACAAGTCCTGATATTCTTTTGTCAAATGAACTTCAGAACCTACCTAAAAGCAAGAAGACTAAATGAAATATGACCAAAAGGTTAAGTTGTGACAAATGATACATATTCTACTATGAATGCAATTGTATATGCAACTTTAAGTTATTTGAGCATCCAAACCAGGAAAAATCCCTGAATATGTTTTAGTGGCAGAACATCTGTATTGACATGCAGAACTCAAGCCTTGGGTTGATTTCCGTTGTTCCCACTGCCTAAACCAGCAGGCAAAAATTTTTGTAGCCCTCATAGAATGTCACCTTGGAGATAAAATCAAATGCTACTCAAAACTAAATTTTCAGTGGCAAGACTTAATATTAAAGCATTAATGATAATTGTAACCATGCAAATACCAGAAGATTGGATGCAGTGTTTTATTACTGATTTTCCCATGTACTTATAAAATATATTTAAACAACAGTTAGGCCATCTCAGAAAAATAGCCTGTGGATCAGAAGGCTCCCCCAGCTGCTGCTGCTGCCAGTGACCTGTGGAGCAGCCAGGCACAGGAGCCCTGGCTGCCAGCTACCTTTCCCTGGAGGAGAGGCAGCTTGATGCTCAGAGGTGTGGGAAGCTCGCCAAACCTGCCATGTTCAGAGCTGGAATGCATTGAGATGTGCTTGGAGCTGATTCTTCCATAGCTCTGTGTCATTTCCTTCTCATTTCCATCCTATCCACCTCCCTTAAAGTGCAGTTGAGCAGCTCTGCTGCACACTGTGGCCATATGGAAGCATCACTCTACCCCCCACTTTTCCCAGCCTTCCTGATGGAGTGAAGAAATTGCTTGACATTTGTATTTCAGCTCAGATTCATCGAAGCAGAGAGAGTGATTGTGGACAGCTTCTAGAAACAAAGGCTGATCCTTCCTCACTGACACTAGTCCTGGCAAACTCTCTGCACCAAAGATAAACCACAGATCAGTACACTTTAATTCCCTTCCCCTTCCTGGGGAGGAGTCACCCAGCACTCACAAACTTCACAAGGCAGATTCCTTCTCCTGGAAGTCTGTTATGAGCTATTTATTTATTTATTTTGCATTCATTAAGCATTTTACTAGGTGAAAAACAATCACCTATAAAGTAGATGAAGCCTCAGGAAAACCAACCTCCACAACTTCTCCAACATACCCCTCCAAATGAACTTCGGATGTTTCCAAACATCTCTTCTCAGAATCCCTAACCTGCCCTGGCAATACAATGGCAAGAGGACATTTACCTAAAACATTCTCCCAAGGAGCAGAGAAAAGAAATGGGTTTCAAGTGACAATTAACAGAGCAGCAGAGCTCCCTGTTCTTTGTCATTTCTACAGTCAGATTCTTGAGGGTTTTTCTTTTTTTTTTTTTTTTTTTTTTTGTACAATTTGATTTATTAATTCTATTTCTGTGTGACATGTTTCTACAAGCCTCATTACATGGCTATGGAGAAAATACTGCAGATGAATTTTTGTTATCTGAAAAATGAGAATGCTTCCCATGCTAAATGGTTCAAGGTTTGTTAGGTAGGGAAGTCATTACATAAAAAGAACTTTCTTGCAAGAAACTCTAGCTTTTTGACACCAGGCTCTTGAACTTCTATAGCTAATGAAGAATTCTACATAATGTTACTGGGCCTACACATTCTTTTGGTAAAATATAAATAAGCAAGAAAAGGATATGTAAGGAAATTTTCCTTGAAACAGAAATGCATAAAAGTAATTTAATTATTTGTCCTTTGAGTTTCTTATATTTTTTCCTTTCTCAAAGGATTGCCTTAAAATTAAATCTTTAATGCTGACTGAAATAAGGATGATTACAGTTTTATAATCCAGAGTGCTCTTGTACATCTGTTGTGAAGTGCTCCTGAAGGCCAGACCCCAGGTGAAGTTGACACTACAGGATTTAGATGTCCACATGTTATTCCATACGTGCATTCTCAGATCCTTGCAGCCAGTCTGTCTTTGTATCTGAGGAAATGAATAAAATTAATTTCTACTTTTCACTAATTCTGAATGGCAAGCTAAGCATACAAAGCCCCACACATATATATTTAAATATATATATTATAAATATACAGATATGTTATATATGTTATATATACGTTATGTATATATACACCAACCATATATTTTTAAAGTTCTCAGCACCTAGGACTCCAAAACACTTGCGCAGGCACAGAGATCTGCTTCTGTCCCTGCTATGCCAGTGCATATGCACACACACATGAATACCTGCCTCAAGCTTGTTGACTATCGGCCATTTTAAGCCAATTTCTACTCAGGCTCTATATGAAACAGAAACAGATTAAAATTTTCTTTCCAGGAGCAGAACTAGGAAAACCTCTCAGACCTACAAATGTGCCTCCACTCCTTGAGCTGGAGTTGTCAGTACTGAGGGAGAAGGAGGACTGAGTCCTGCTCTTTTTTTTTTTTTCCATGTCACACCTGCTGGTTGTTTGGAGAAGTCCTGGATATTTTGGGGTCTACTTAGCTTTATTGTATTGCTTCCTGTATTAACAGAGACAAGTGTTTTACTTAAATAAATGTGCATGTGGAAGAAGTTTATCTGAGGACTCCAGATGTTATTCTGTTACATATGCACATACCAGTTTCATTAGAACTTACATTCATACTGCAACAAGCTATTGCTGGTTTTATTCTGCCTTTGCTTAGTGAGTATATGTTCCGTTAAAATGTTCTTTTTTTGCAGTCTGCAGATATGACCTTGGTTGTTTTTAATGACTGCGATCTTGCAGGTTAAGTAAAGCCTTTCATTTCAAAGCACCATGTGAAATCTCCTTACCTACAAGGAGAAAATGTTCTATATTCCTGTATGATATAAATAACTTCACATCTGTGCTTTGTGAAGCATTAGCAGAGCTGAAGCTAGTCAAAACCCTGTATTCAGTGTTCCCCTCAGCCTTTCTGAATAAGAGAGAATGAAAGAGAGAAACACCCAGAAAGCCAAACCAGTACATCAGAAATCTGTGCTAGAAATCTGTCACCAGGACTGCAGGTTTTGCTGCAAACAGCACAGCAGTCAGCAGCATGGGCAGCCAAAAGAGCAAGCAAGGTCACTCAAGAAGCTAACACCACAGACCAAAAAGCTGCTAGAAAAAGACAGGAATTGTAGCAAGCACTTTTAAATAACACAGAGGTCATGGTGTACACGGCTACAGAGCCCCAGGACTGCCACTTCATCAGGGGTTAGTTTAGTCACTAGCCAAGGAGTTCAAGATATTGGTGCATTTGCTTCTTTGCAGATGGAACAGAAGCTGTTCATTCATCTGAATGCTAAAAAGTTGAGTTTTATTTTACATTGCTGCATTGTGGCCAGCAGGCCATGGTCTTAGCCACCACAGTAAAAAAACCCTGTTATTTCTCAGGTCATCTTTATCTTGTTCATAAAAGCAGTGCCTCCTTTGAGAGTGACTTGCATTTGTACTTGATAGAAAATGAACAAATGGGTTCCCCCACAGAGAAGTAGCAGAATGTGAGATGTAGTGACAAAGTTCTTTGTTCTCAGAGGTTTCATGAGGTGGTTTTCTTCCTTTGCTTCTCTTGGCGGTACCAAGAGAACTGGGAACTCTCCCAGTCACAAGAGATGAATGTAAGAAATTCAACAGATGTGCTTCCTGAAGAACTGTGTATTTCCCTGTTTTGGTTAGGGAACTTGATCTTAAAAATCACATGGAGCTCCATCAGCAAAGACCTGCTCCTCACTGATGTTGTACAGAGAACATCAGCAGCTTATCCATCTTAGATGCCTTATGAGATGTTTGAGACTGGAGCTGTAATTAACTTGTTAAAAATGTGGGTTTAGTGGATAAAAGAGCTGATTTGAAAGCTCTGTATGATTGATTTTACCAAGGCAGTAATTGTGTTCATTACTCCCTTTTCGTGTAGAATCTTAAATTCTCTACTTGGAAATTACTTTTCCTGGAATTCATTCAGATACCAGGTCCTCACCTTCCTATGAGGACAGAGTAACTGAACAGAGCAGTGGTTGTGAGACCACATTAACTAAAGAAGATACTTCTAAGCTCTTAGTTGGTAAATGAGAGCTATCTAATTTGAGATGAACACTATTTTTTTTTTCTGAACAGATGGTAATGCCAAAAATCATTATAATTTTATTTTTTCTTTAATGTTCAAATAACTCTGGATTCATCATTGGAGAGAAAAGATCTTAGATATGGACAAAAGCTGCAACAAAAAGTAATTTTGGTACTGAGGCTCATGACAATCACACTTTCAATCAGTCTTTTCACGACCACTAATAATCAAGTACTAATTGTCTAGATTTTTGTTAATGAAATAGGTATGCAATGGTATAATCATATATTACCTGAAACATTTGCTTGCTTTTTTTTTCAATCATTGACAGACACAGTGGGCTGATAGCTGCTGATAAACCTGTCTATCAATTTGAGTTAATCAAATTTTCACACAGATAACTGAAGGCTTCCACACCATAAGGCTGATCAAAAAGATTTTCAAAACAGAAAACTAGATTATTTTAATTTCTATAATTCCAGTGAATAATTGCAATCATGCAGCATTTTTCAAATTTTGATATTGTATTGTGATAATAATGTCATATTTTTTCTATTTACTGAGCATGCATATTTCCTTTAATTATTTTATCCAGTTTAAAATACTGATGTTATATTACCTGTGTATACTTCAATTAATTTACATAGTTTTATTTTGTTGTTTAAGTCTAAGAGGTATGTTTCAGAAAGACATGGTTGAAAATGGAACATAACGGTTTTAGTTTAGACACACACACACAAAACAAACAAAAAAACAAACAAAGAAAAACAAAAACAAAAACAGAAAAAAAAAAAAAGCCAGGAAGAGACTGGGTATTTTCCCCCAATTTTTTGTATTTTCCCCCTAAACTCAGAACCTGAAAAAAAAATTAAAATACATTTCATTCATAGCATTAAAAAAACCCCTTATATTTCTATATTTCTCATGTCACGTGTGAGAGATAATTTTTGCTTTGCATTTTGTATCTACTTTAAAGTGCTTTCTAGCTGACAAGTATTTCGGACAAGTTTAGCTTCTGATTTCTGATCTTGCAATTTGAAATACTTAATTGAAATACTCACAAAACTCTGCTTGCAAAGAAGCACGAATTGCTGGAACTGCAAGACCAGAGATGAAAATTTTATACAGCTTAGATACATTTTCAGATACTGGCCTACCAAGTGGTATTGGCAGAACAAATGTTCTACCAGTTCTGAGATGCAATTTCTTTGCAACAGACCTAGAAGGTGAAGCTGTTTTTATAAGCTGTAGCAGTTGAGCTGATATGGGGGATCCTTCTTGAGTGGCACTATTAAATCAGGACACAACTGGAAGACTACTGTGCCTTACTATTTATCTGAAATTATCTCACTGTATAGCTCACTACTTGAGAAGCAGCTTGGAAACTTTTCCTGCCTCTGAAAAAGTGATCTTCCTTACTGCTTCCTTACGCTTCCCATTCCTTTAAGCTAATGAATGAAAAGCCAAAAAATCTACTGCAGACAAGTAACAGGCCTTTAGCATTTGGTGCTTTTATATTTTCTTGAGATGCATTATGAAATCCTAAAAGAGATTTTATTGCACCCACTCCATTACATTCTGGATGAATTTTCAAGCCTAATTTTGACACTAAACCAGAACAGAATGCATGCCAACTGGCAGAAATAACACATTTAGTTTCACGTAAAAGCTCTGTTCAGATTTTACTTTTCTGTATGAGCAGATATGATCTGGAAGATGCTGGTATAGTGATACATTTCACTGCTTGCTGGAAGTATGATTAAGCCTAATAACAGAGTTGCAGAAGGATATGATGCTTGTCTAGGGCTCCTGGAAATATTCCCCAGTGACCAGGAGAGCCATGGTCTCACCTGACTGTGTATGACAGGTAGGACAGCGCCATCAGGATTTGTGTACAGCTACAGAAAATCAGGGTCTGCTGCTTCAAGGAGCCCAAAAATACGATCCAAAAGAAATACCACCAAAAGTGCTCCATAAAATGATCTTAAATGATATTTGTGAGGGTTTTTTTGCCAATCATTTGGTGTGCAGGAAGTATCAGTTGCCCATTTAAGGCTGATTGTCATCACCTCTCTTTATGTTAATTTTAAAATAATGATTTGAGCACAAAGAGTGTTGCTTTCAGGAGAAAGGAGGCTCAGGAGCAAAGGACAGTTAAGACAAGTGATAAAAAATTACTGGGTGCTATGACAAGGCTGCCTGCTTGGTCTCTGAAGAAAGTGATGTTACTCCAGCATGTGTCAGAAAATGAGCAAAGAATATAACAACAACATTATGGTGCTAACTGGTGTTGAATCCAGGGAAACTCATGATGGAGAGCTGAGCTCTTCTCTTGACAAAAGCTCTTGTACAGGTTTTACTCCACACTATAAGAAAGGGCAAAGGTATCAGTAATTTCCTTGATTCAGCACAATAACTTGCCCATTTCCTCATTTCATTTTAGTAACAGATTCTCTTTTTCCTCACCAGAGCCATTCTCTCCCTCCAGCAGAGATAAAAACACATAGCAAGCAAGTGTATACAAAATAGCAGTACACCAGTCAGGGTCTGAAATGGAGCAAATGAAAAGAGATGCTTTCAGAGCTTAGCTGATTTAAGAGACACATGGTATGAAGAACAGGCTTCAAAAGACAGGGGTTTGCTTTAGAAAAACATCTCACATCTCTGTGCTAGAGAACCAGGTCTGGAAAATTTCAATCTCTTAAAGATCCAAACACCATAACTTGTCACAAGAAAGTTGGGGTGGTTTTTTTTGTTTGGTTGGTTTTGGTTTTTTTTTTTTTTTTCCTTCTTAACACAGCATCAATCATAATTCAAGTGGAACTATTCAATATTTTCTACTGTCAGCTTGCCAGGTTGGCTTAGAGATTTAGCTTAGTTTTCAAATTAAGTATTTCTGTAGCCGAGGTGAATGAATAAGAAAGCATCTATCATCTATATCTATATCTACATCTATATCTATATATCAATATATATATCAATAATATCTTCATGTAGCTTATAAGTTGAAAAAAAAATTGCAGCTTAGCTTTGACTCTTAATTTTTGCATCTGTAGCTATAGCTGGGATAAGAAACAGTGAGGAGGTGTCAAACTATTGCAAAAATTCTTAGCTGAAACAGTTAGGAATCTAATTCCATCATTTTCCTTGTTCATTTGTGCATATTTCACAGAATGATTTAGTAGGAATAAAGCTTAGGTAGTAACTAAATTTTGAATGCTCACCTGAAAGGCACCAGTAACCTCCTGTAAGTCAGCACATTGATGTCCTCATCCAAGACACCACTAACTGGGAAAGCATTTTGGCTACCATATTTTTTCCATACATAACTTCACATTACTTGTTCCAAACCTGTGATTCAGCAGAAAGTGACTGTACTGAGAAGCAATAGGGAAAACAATCTCACCTGAGCTTGCTCTATCCCAGGAACAGCCAGCTCTCTACCCAGCAGGGTTCTCACAGCTCAGACTCTCCCCCCCCCCTGCCAGTACAGATTTTAAGTGAGAACGTGAGGTTGTGGCTTGTGTGGAGATGTAGTTTCAAATTTCAGGGGTAAAAGGTTCAAGTTGTAAACAAGATATTGCTGCAAATAAAAATGGCAACCGTGAATAGCAGCACATACATTAGAGGCATTATTTTCCCTTAATTTTTTAAAATGTCCTGTTTCAGACAAGACCACCTCCAAATGTAAATAAGTTCATACAATATTTTTTATACTCTCTCGCTTGATCAGCACAAATTGAATAAACCAAATTTTCTGTCCCACTTTCAGTCAATATTCAGTTATTCCAGTACAAGCAAAACCTACCACAAGAATATTTTTGAGCATATGCACACTTGTTAATCTTGAATCAAATTAGAATGTGGTCAGACTACTTCATTCTATATTTTATTCCTTCTAGGCCATATTCAGAAACAAGAATTGTCTTTCAAACAATGGCAGAATCTGTATTCTACATAGGTAAGATTATCTGGGGACCTGTATCTGTGGACATTTTTCAATAATTTGAAGTTGGAAATGTGCTTTAACTATTACATATTTTCTTTTCAGGCTGTACATGTTTTTCAAGTCCTGTAAAAGAAGATTACACAGAATGAAAAGAACTTTTCAGAAGAAGTCAACATTAAACTGTCCTCAGATTTTTTTAAAAAAATGAGTTTAACTACCTCCTCCAGTAAAACATACCGTATTATAACCCAATAACATAAATTAGCCGTGTAAGTTACAAAATTTAGCCCCTAAGGCTCAATAACACTCCTGCAACTTTAGAGAGTTGAACAACAAAGACACTAAGGCCAAAATGAAACACAACAATAAAGTATAACACGTATGAGCAAAAATAGTTGTTTCAAAACTCATTTTAGCAGCTGAAGGGAAAACAAGTCACAGATTTCTGCGAGTCTTTGGCACTTCTGAGGACAACTCTAGAATTCTTTTCAGCCATTTCTGCAGTATTATCAAAAACATCTGGGCCAACTAAAGGCTACTCCACGTGCTTGCACCCAGTTGTAATGGCAGCACAACTGCAGGCAGACACAGAAACTAAACTCTGCCCCTGGAGTTTCAGACAAGATCACTGTGTAATTTTCATTGCACCAACACTTTGTCCATTCTGTATGGAAAATATGCCAGACTGGGCCCTGAGGGGTCAAAAAGTTTAGCCCAAATTCTCAAAGGAATCTGAATATGTGAATGACTTCCTCACAGTTTGTGTTTGCCTTTGGAGGATGCTTCACCACACACATGTGTTTATAGTTGCCTAGTTTTACAAACCTGCTTATTCTAGTGGAACATCAGGGAAAACAGCAGTTTAATTTAACATCTCTGTTTATCACAGACTTAGCTGTGTTACAAGACCTTTACAATTTCAAACTGAGTGAAACAAATAAAACATAGGTGCCAGGTTCATTAGCATTTAATGAATAACAAATTAACTTGCCTCTGCTAGTAATCTGAACTTGTCTTACTCCTGAGTTTTTCAATTATGTTATCTTCTTTCATGCAAATTAAAGGACTACACAAGCACAATTAGATGTGGCAGCTATAAACAACTGGAAAAGAGCTCAACAAAATAAATTACAAAACTCTTCTTTATTCTAGCCGAGAGTATATCAATTCAGATAACTGGCAGCTCTCCTCAGCTTTTATCTATTGCAACCCAGACAGGAAATAGGCATTAGGTTTGTCTTTCTGTGTGAAAATAAGTAGGGCTTGTTCCTCCCCTCTTGCATTCCCTCTCCTTTCCCACTGCTTATGAATTCAGTTCCTTGCTGTTGAACTGATGCACAGCCTTGTTCCTCTGTTTGACCCAGATCTGCTCACTAGTATCCACAAATATATGTCTCTTTGCTGATCTTAATGAATTCTCTTTTTATGACATTATTTGTCTAAAGATATTCAACATTTTTCTTGAATTTCATTTACGTTTGCCTTTAGCATCTCAAGCTCCTGCTCTTTTCCCTCAGAAAAGAGGCCAGCTACAGGGCAGCAGAAAGCTACACCATAGGGAAGCTTTAAACTTTGATTTTTTTCCATCCCCCAAAAAATTTAACTGCATTTTTCTCTAAAACTTTGTCCTATCTGTTCAGAAGCATGCTGTTGCATAATTTTGGCTGTCATTTTTGAATGATGTTTTAATTATAAATGTCATGTTCAGAAATGTTTCCTTGATCTTAAGCCAGTGAATACTTTTTACATTTAACTCCCTCTGATACAAGGAGAAAACTAAACGTCTTGATTTAACAATAAGCATTGCTTCAAAATGACAGCTTTTAAACATTTTAATAATAAAATGCTCACTTAGATTTAATAGAAAACATTTTCTAAAAAATTAAAGTAATTTAGTCAAAATCCACTGCTGATTTCCCTTTGCAGCTGAGCTAAAGCATTTGAGCCTCCTTTGTTAGATTATGCTGCTCATGGATGATGTTTGGCACCTCTGAAAAGTAGAGTATCCAATAAGCAGGACCATTAATCACACTAAGGAATTGAACTGATGCTTCTTTTGGTCTTTGTATTTCTTTCTTAGGCAATTCTACCTACAGAGCTCATGAAAATTTTGTGAGGCAAGGTTTACCTGACAATATTCAACATCTGGCACCTACAGAAACAAAGTTTATGTACAGCCAGAGGAGAACAGTGCAAAGTGGAATCTCTGAAAAATACACTGTGAACCTGCTCCCCACCCAGAGTTTTGCTCCCCATCCAGAATTTTGCTCCCCAAAGCTCAGCTGTTGCACCCATGACCAATGAAGGCACAGCTGATAAAACACTTCCCCTGAGCAGTAAATGGGAGATCTTAAAATATGTTAATAAGAACAAGGTAGAATGATTCACAGACTACAGCAGTAGTAGAAACAATTAGAAAACAAAACAATGGCTGTGAAATTTCTGGCATACAGGAAGATAAGAAAGTTGTTCTTTGGCAGTTCCTTGTTGTAGTAACACAGTACACCTCTGCTTCAGTGTTAAAAATTAGAATAATCTATCTAACAGATGCAGACCCAAGAAACTGCCCTCCATGTGCCACCTATTTCAGTCTAAAGTAAAATTTGTCTCTAAAAGGTTGCAAGAATACTTTTGACAGTGCAAAAATTGCGCCTAAAGATCAGTTGGTTTCCTACAGTATCCCTTCAAGGAGACTGGTGATTATTTCTATGCTCTTGTGATAGTGATATCTGCAGAAAAGCTGACCATATGTCCAGCAGGTCTTTGTAATTTTAGGGGATTAGACTTTCACAGCCAAGTAACTTTAGAAGCAAAAGTCAAGATACTTGGTGTCTGGAGTTTAACTGTTTAATATCGAGGCAGTGTTGACCCTCTCCACAGGCCTTAAAATAGGCCACAGATGAAATTAATGTCTCAGAGAACACTGCTGGCCCCCTCCTGCACCCTGGAAATCAAGCCAAATTAATGAATTTGCTTTATAAATTCCTGAAGTATGTTCTAGGTAGCTGAGTGAGAGACACTGACAGAGCAAGGAAAGCAAGCTGGTTCAACATGAAATTAATCTTTAAAGGAGGGGGATGTGGAAGACTTTTCCTTTCCAGGCACCACTTGTCAAGCAGTAGTCACTGGTATAGCCAGGGGTAACCAGGCCATAAAGAAGCTGTGACTTTGGGGAAGCATTTTTTCAGACAATCTTCCCAGCAGTTTATGTCTGCCTTGTACTTAAATACACATTTAGGGCAGTGCTACATCCGTTATCATTTCAAAGCCAGTATGGAAAGTGATTTCACAGCAGGAAGAAAACTGTGGAATCTGCAACCCAGTGCAGAAGCACATTGAGTTGTCAGGGTTTTGTTTTTTGTTTTTTGTTTTCTTTTTTTT
>WBNO01008733.1:110953-139148 GCA_013400575.1 Peucedramus taeniatus
TATATAATAAATATAATAAATAAATAAATCTATTTATTTATCTATTTATATTTATATATCTATGCTGATATTTCTCAGCAATATCAATAAAACCAGAGCATTAGTTGTGTTCCAGAGAGGCCTCTGATTGTGCTTAGTGGCCATTTCTCATTTCCATCTTTGGACCTCCATGCTTCAACATCTGATTTTAAAATACCAGTAAAAAATACCGAAAAATTCATTATAACGCATCACACTTGGCAATAAATGTGAATAAATTTATACAATGTAGAAACCCTTATATTTGGAAGACCTAAGGATAAATTGTCTTTTCCTGCATTCTACTCAATGTTATTCAGGAGTTCTGACACCTGATGATTGTTTTCCTAAGGCTTCCAGTTAAAACTGATATTCTGCCTCATTGGCACTTAAATAATAAAAAAGCAAAATTGTTTAGAGCCATCAAACCTATTTTTTTTCATTTGACCAAAACATTAATGAACACTAAATATTAGAAAATAATCCAGCAGCAAAGTGCACATATGGAATGATCACTGGTGCCTACCTACACTTCACTTTGATGACATATCCATAATTTTTTTTTTTTTTTTAATTTTCCTGCTTTCTATCAAGCACAATGGCTTTTGACTGTCTTTCCATCTCCAGCAGACACACTGAGATCTGCCAAACCCGAACCTTTGATTTGGACAAAACATTTATACCTCCACCAGTGGCATCGCGTCCTATGGCACCAACATGAGGAACAGCAAAAGGCTTGGGGAAGCTGGCAAGAGAGAATTGCCTCCAGAAAATAATTATACAGACTGCTATGTAGGGATTTCTGACAGGAAGAGATCAGATATTCTCCATGCCCTGTGTGGGTTACACACAATTACCTGCATATCCACTGTCAGCCTTAGTGGAGCCTGGAATAGGAATGATATTACCAGAGAGCTCTGATGGCTGAGGATATCCAGGAGATCCTAAAGCTTTGGATTTGCAAACAAATCCCATGTTCAGCCAATACAAAGGCTTGAAGCACCTTTTAATCCCTTTAAGGCACCAGGCTCCTGTCTTTGTGCAATCCCAGCATCCATGTAAATAAATGCCTTGTGCACAATCCATGGGCACACACAAAGACCCCAATATGGCTTTGAGTGTTACAGACCAATTCAGATGCAGTTCTCACTCTAGCTTTGCAACCCACAGCCCTTGATTCCTTTCAGAGGTGAACTTTGGGATTTATCTAACATACTCTTGGAGCAGCCACAGACAATCTTTCTTGCAATATATTAGTCTATGCTATAAAGGCTCCAAATTAAATTCCCTACAGGGATTTTTAACTGCCAGACTAAAATGTGCAAGGGAATTTTTTTTTGCCCTAGTAACAGTGACTACAATAATGACTGTTGAATTCGGTTTTGATAATGACAGATGTTACAAAGACGAAATAGGAATGCTTAATGAGATTTTGGGTGCCATATCCCAATTTCATATACGTAACGTATTTTGAAATTTGTTAGCAATAAAACTGTTTCCTGAAACATACGATACAGCTTTTCTTATTATATTAAATAAATTTTCTGTATGGCATTAGATTCTGTCTATAAGTTGCTCCAATTCAGTGTCTTTATTTGAATCATTGCAAAAAAAATCTTAAACTTCTTGTGGTGATATATAATCCTAATACATGAAGAAGCAGGTGAATATAAGATCAGAAGAAGGGAATTTATACAAATCTCTGGCTTGGTACAATTTGTTCTCTCTCTGTTGCTATTTTATATGTGGGTATAGAAATGTGGTTGAATAAAATGACAATGCATTCTATTTGGATGCAATGATGGATAAGACACTTTTTTTTTTTTTAATTAACTGAAAAATGCAATTTCCTTTCTCGAAAAAATGCAATACCTATATGGTGTGGGAAGAGAGATTACAAAGTTCCAAAAAGAAGTATACTGAACAGACAGAATAAAATAATCAAATAAATAATTGAGTAATTTTGGATTCTGAGTATATTTAGAAATACATCAATGGAGCTAAGGGTACCAAGGTTATTTATTTTTTTTTAATAGCTGAATTATTTTAAAAACCTGTTCCTTACCTTTTAGCCCTCCTTGCCCATTTCCGTATTTTTTACTAGAATTGAAATACTCTGATTTATAAGGAGTTTAAGAAACTCTGTTTATGTAATAGATTTTGGAAGTTACTGAAATAGGCAGCATGTCTGAATGCTCCCAAAAGTATTCACAAATTTGTAAAGCAAATGCTGAAGGCTCCACATAGGTTTTACTTACAATATATTATTAGATTTCTACATAAGTTAATTTGCCACATCCAACCCAAACTGTACTATCTATATCTTCAGAACACACAGCCCACTTCTAACTCTTGCTTGCCAAGGAGGGGCATCCGAGTCACCACAGGGGCACAGATGTCAGCCCTCTAATGTACTGAGCTGCATCCAAAAATAGAAATGGGAGTCCTTACACTTACATACATAGAGCTGATACACAGGAATAAGCAGTGAGCAACTCTAAAGACCCTTCTGTTTCTTTTGAACACTGGATTCACTCCACTCTTTTTGAATCTCTAAATTTCTGGTTGGAGTAAACAATCTGTTCTGTTTCCCTCCTGAAAAGCCAGAAGTGAAATATTTTCAAAAAGTGTATTTTTAAAAAACAATTGTGGTGTTCTATCCATGAACTCAAGTGATATTTTCACTACCCAGCAGCTACAGTATAGAAACCAGAGAGCAGGATGAGATGGCAAACTAATGGCAGCCATTTGAGTATCCTCTGAATAATTAATAAATTAGATCTATGGAAACCATTTAGAATGTCTCATTAAGCTGATTACCTCCCTATTTCATGAGCAAAGACTGGGTGTTCTAACAGAATGGAAGGTAGGAACTAGTAGATAAATAACCATTAATAGAAGAGCTGAGATTTTTTTTTGGCACAATTGCCAAGCCAGAGAGAAAGTGTTACTTGAAAGTCTCAGGGAAGACTTTCAAAAATTGGTGTGACAGAAAATTAGCATGAACTATTGCAAAAAAAAAAAAAAAAAANAGATAATCTGATTATATAAAAAGTGTTTGTGACAATGGAGCTAATAAGAACACTATCTAATTTGTACAGGCCATAAAATACAGCAGCTGTAAATTAAAGCTACAGCTATATCTCTAGTTCTGCTAAGGGTTTAGTAACTGGGCACAGGCACAGAGGATTAAAGAGTGGCCCCTCAGGAATAAACCTGATGCATCCAAACTGGGAAGAGCATTGACAAGAGGGGATGCTTCAGGTGACATTTTATCATCTGTGTCTGCCTGTGTAATTTCAGCATTCTTACCGTAGTGTTTATTGCATTTTAATTGATTAACAAAATAATCTTCACACACAAAAAATAAACTATATCTTTGAGCACTTAATGAGACTTTCTAAACTACTGTCATCTCTTTTATTAATTTAAACATGGACTGGCTGCAGAGGAATTAGACATTTTATGATGTACTGGAATTAATTAATGATGATTATTTGGTGATGTAAAATTAATGCATTTTAATCAGCTATTAATAGTGCATCCATTTGCATGCTATTCTTTTCCTCAATACTTAAGGAAACGCAGAATAAGGATGTAGCAGATTAAAAATTTTCAAATAATTGACAGTCTGTTACCTAATATGTTTTCATCTAGACCTGGAAAATTTCAAGAGTACAGCAGTTTATTTTCTCAGTGCACAAAAGATGATTACAGGAGAACCTAGAAGGAACATTAGTGTCTGAATGCAGTCATGTTCTGTGGCCCTATTCATTTAGCAGCTTTTCCCAGGATAACTGAAATTCATATTACATGTTCTTTACATGGTCCACAAAGGCCCCTTAAAATCCTTCTAAAACCTGGGGATGTTCTCAGCTGCCTTTCAGACACCTAAAACCTTAGAAACAACACAAAACCAGTCTCATACCAAGGATGCTGATATGTAGATTATATATAATGATCTTTCCTAGCAGTAAGAACTATTCCTAAGCATTTGGAACCCTTGGCAGCTTTTTCAAAAATTAGATATTCAATTATTATAAAATTAGCCAATGACCTTAGCTCAGCTCTCTTAGCTGCTCAGTGGTAAAACAGATTTTCAAATACAGGGTTGGGTTTTTTGCTCCTTTAAATATGTCTCCAAATTTATACTACTTGAACAAATAAAAAGCTGTGCCTATTTTCAGCAGGCATTAGCACAAGAAAACTTTGTCTCTTGCAGAAGACCAAACTCTGCAATCATAACAGGTCCACTCCAGTCGTATTTACAAAATGAATCTCCAAATTATTACTTTTGTTGTCCCTGATGAGTGCTACTTTGCATTCCAGTTTCTGTTATTTATAGCACAAAGCCTCAGGGAGTGAGTACAAACAACATATGGAAGATCTACCAGCTCATGCATAATACTTCAGCTTGACTTGTGCTTCCACAGGGATTTGGGTACTAATACTGAATTATTTCCTTATTGGTCTGGAACTCACTGAAGGCAATCCCCATTTTTCAAACCATGTGATCTTTATTCGATAAGGGAGGAAGTAAAAGAATGGAGCACGAGCTCAAGTCATTTTGTTTAGTTGGTTAAGAAGCTACACAGCACTAATGTTTTCCTGATATAATTAGGAAGGTTCTCATCTTAGCTCAACCAGCACAGTGTGAATTTGCCGTACCTTTGGGACCAGGCTGCAGTCCCTGTTCAGCTGATCTGCACTGGTCTGATGGCATAAAGCAGACAAAAAGTGATTTTTTCAGAGCTAGAGAAACACTCAGAACAACAACAAGAGTAGGTATTTTTTCTCCTGTAGAAAAAACACCTGGAGTAAAGATCATGGTGAGGATGTTCCTGCCCTTTTGTAATTTCTCCCGAGTCACTCAACCCATATAAATGCAGAGTTAGACACAACACTAGTGTCTCAAAGGCACAGGAAACATTTTGCGCTTGCACCTGGGGGCTGCCTCATTTGGGAGGGAAAGAGAAGGGGTGAGCAGGAAAGCAGAAAGAGGCATCAATGAGGCCAGCTGAGCTCAGGGGGAGTTGGCCCTGCACCCTCCAGGGGCTCAACACCCAGGCCTTGTCCTGCCTGGGAAGCCCTGACCCACATAGGATTAGGGGATGATGAGCCAGGACATCAAGACAGATTATTGCTGGTGGATCTTGAGAAGAAACACTGGCAAGACTATAAACTAAGCCAAAAATCTCTTCTCTCATTCTCAGTAAAAGAGAAGTAATACTCTCAGCTGAAGACATAAAATATATCCTGTCAAAGAGAATATACTTTATTGTACATTCCTTTAACAGCTAACAGTGTTTGTCAAGACACTTTGAACATCAAATCTGTTTGAATTAAAATGTGTTTTTTTCTGAAATGACATTTCAGAAATGTATTAATCTCTCTTGCTGCAGTTGTTACTTAAATGTCTATGACTATTCTGCATTTGTGAATAAGCCCCAAATCCCACATTAAATTCCTATTATTTTCCAAATAGAAAATGGAAGCAACTTTGTAAACTTCCCCCCCCCCCCACCCCCTTTTGAAAGAGATAAACAACCATATTCTGTAATACTGTGATATTTTTCTCCCTCTATCTTCCCATAAGTATTATATGACCAATACCTGATGTTACTTCCCAGTCAAAGGGTAATCTTTCCTCTAGGGTACCATAACACTGCTGTGGCTTATTTGTAAAAAGGAAGCTGTACTCAGAAACTGTACAAATGCAATGTACTTAACCTCTTGCTCTTCTCCTCCTTCCCTCTCACCCTCACCTCAAAACTTGATCTTGGGCAGCAGTTCAATGTATTTTTGAGCTACCACCTTTTTCACTGAGGTCACTGGAGCCTTTGTTCCTTCTTAGCAATCAGATTTCACAAATTGTCAACCCTTTTACTCACTTCAAGATGGGAACTTTTCTTTGCTCACTTAAGAACAAACCGTGGCAGATAAATATAAAGGTCAATGTTCTGCTCTTATCATTGCTAACAAAGGGTTTTTTCAAGCTCAGACAATGCCCTGGTCTGATGAAATAAATATTTGCATATTGTCCTTATGCTTCACCATATGTCATTGCCTGCAATGATGTTGAGTAATACAGCTGTCGGATTAGCTGATATGGCAGCTACTTTAATAGATTGAACAAATAGAACCTGATCGCTTTAAATTAAATATGGGCATTTCTGCCATATGGTATTTTTCAGGGCTATAACATCGATAGCAAATATAGCAACTGTCATAAAATAAACTGAAAATACTAGAGAGGCTATTTACATAGACATCACAATATTGTCTCTGATAAATGAAGTGGAATTTCAGGTAAGGCAACTTTGGAATCAGATTTCAGTGTCTGGGGAGAACTCATTTTGCAATTTGTTATATGGCTGTAAAAACAACAAATAATGCATTTTATTGCTTGAAAACTCCATTTCTTGAAATTACAGCTTCATTTTTATGATGAATATATCTGAATATTAAATGTATATCAAAATATATGAGGTATGAAAACACAAGCTTTGTTTCTGAAATACGAAAGTCCTACTCCTGTTATATAAACTGAGTAGTTATATTGCAATTATTATTTTTCCCCTTTATTTTGTTTATTAATTTCTGGAATTCATTGCCCAAAGTTGCTTTGGATACCAGGAGTGTAAATGAAGGAAAATCCCTCAGGGGCTAGGCAGTTCATAGACACAAACTGGTGCAAGGAACCCCAGATGAGAGCACATACAAGGTAAAATATCACTCCCATCCTTGCTCCAACAATATTTTCCTTCCCCAAGTATCAGCTATGGTAAAAGAAGATATTACTTATGATTGTGTCATTTTCTTTAGCACCTTCATTTTTCTGTTCTTCATACTAATTGGCTGAAAACAGGAGCTAAAGGAGAGAGACAGCTTCTGCCTCTCCAACACAAAGGCATCAAAACAAAAGTGTCCACAACATTTCTACTTCTGACAGAAAGATTTTGATTAAAGCCATCAGTCAGGTGCTCTTTTAGAGTATAAAAATCATCTCGTATTTCAAGTTCAAGATTAATTTTCTATGAAGATGATTTAAATGAAGTGTGGCTGTATGTCAATGTTACCATGAACTAATACGAACAAATTTTTCTTTACATGCACTACCTGAATTTGTTGCTATGAAACATGAAACTTAGCAACAGTATAGCATGCTTTGACAAGAGCCGTTATAAACACATCTTAAATATTCACATTGCTTTGCAAATTTTTCTCCAATGCTGCTCAGATTTTAATCTCTAAAATGTCTTCTATAATAGAATAACTTATTTGAACTTTCCAAAAATATTTGCTAGAAATCCTATTTATTTGTTACCACATAAAAGTTTTCTATTTTATAAACACACTTAAAATAAGAATGTAATTTTTAAAATCAAAACTATAAGGGAAGAGCATTGGGAATAGTGAATTTTAAGCACAATTTTCAAATTGGATAAATTATCATGATGGTTAATTGTGTTCTTCCTTTTACAGACAAGACTAAATTGCAAAGGGGAACTGCATCTTGGTTTACGCACAGAACCCTTAGCCCAGTCTTTGAAATGCCATGAGCAGTAGAAAAATTTGATGTAGTCCTACCCTGAGACAGTGACTCAATTTTCCAAAGAGGAAAAACTGCTCTTCTGTGAAACCCTTATGCCAATATTCCCAAGTGGATAAGGGTTTAAAGGCCAGAAGGAATTCAGTGCATCATACCAGGCCATTAATAACACTTCACCACAGAGAACTGTTTTATCTAACACCAAGGAAAGTTTTTCACTGGCATTGATCCTAGCATTGGATCTTTATCATCAGTAAGACCCATCAAAATCAGGATCCATTTGAAGGGAAAGTAAAGTGAAAAGAAGGGGGAAAGAGAAAAAGGCTATGGGACTTGACTGCAATGTAAGCATGCTGCTCATTAATTTAAGATTAATTGGTTCAGAAAGCTGTCCTGATCAGGGTGGGAAGCTAGAAATCATATATTTAAGTAACTATTTTCTAGAAAATTATTTAAATAATAGTAATAATTATTGGTTCAGGAATTGGCAGGAAATTTGTCAGATGGCAAGACTTCATTGGTGACATTTTCTGTAGAGGCTTTAGTTAGCACTCAGAATCCAGACAAATACAGGAGGTTATTGATTTAAGGTGTGGAGGAAGATTTCTTTTTATAGCACTGTCATCTCTCTTTCTAACCCTTCCCATTCTCAAAGAAAAGACAAAAGGCAGCAATAGGCTCCTATTTCCAAAAGCTGTCTTAGAGAGAAATGAATATGATCTCTGCAGCTGCATTAAATTAATACATTGTTTAGCCATTTACAGTTCTTAGGTTTTTAAATTTATTTTTACTTTTTGTTTTATCAAAACCAAAATGCAAAATATTTATTTATTTCTGCCAGAAATATTTTGCTTTTTTGTCCACCCACTTTGCAGTATAATGTTCACTGTCAGCCCATGGGTACATAGCACTGCTCAAAGATGTGCAAAGCTTTATTGACATTTTTTGTGCTATATAATCTTCTAACTACAAATCTGATCACAGTTTATAGGAAATCTGAGAAGAACTGGACAGAGACTCAAGATAGGGGAGCGCGACTAGGAAATAGGAGCTTGAAGAACTGTATCTTGGTTTTTTTCTGGCATTCTCAAGGCTGAGATCAATCACAGCCTCATAGGTCCTTATAGTTCTGTTTGATTTTGGGGAGGTAAAAACTATGTCCTCTTTACTGCATAGTATCAGTAATAATATCAGAGCATACTACCCCCCCCCCTTTTTTTTGTATGAGAACTTAATTTGGAAAATCAACCAGGCTTTTGAATTTTTTCAGCTCACAGTACTGAACCCACCATCCTTCAGTCCAAATAATGATCAAGTTCTGTTCACAGCTACTCCCCATAACTCCATGACAAAAGTGGGAGCATTTAAGTTTTTTGTAGCTCAGCCTGCCAGTGTCAGGCCATTTTTCTTGTTTCAAAAGGGAGATGGGCCTATGAGAGATATAAATTAAGTGATCTGAGCTGTATGAAAGAAAAAATGTAAATGCAAGCACCTCTTGAAAGCTGCCCCATGGAACAGTTGTTTAACTAGAGGAGTTATTTCATCTTTTTCCAATTAAACAGAGGAACAACACAGAACTGAGGTCTAAATTTCAGCTCTATCAGGATGGTATACGATTCTGGTTTTGAAGAACAAATGCTCAAGACACCCTTTCAAGATGCCTTCCGACCCTACGGAGGTGATCCTCCCGGTTTTGAGCCAAGAACCTTTTTGGAACGTGTGAAGACTAAAGGAAGGCCAGGACTCTACATTATTAAGAGGTGTCCAGGTTTGGAGGTGACAGAAAGGCAAAGTAATTAGCTTACACAGCTCAGTGTCCAAGTAATGTGCCAGATGAAAGGAGCTTTCAAACCTCTCCCTCCTCATCGACTTTGATTCCTTTGTACTCCAGCAGTTCATAGAGAGACTTACAAGGAGAACTGGATACCTATTGACAGCTGAGAGGAATTATTAAGGTGAACTGAAATGAAATGCCCTTGTTTCCTGCACCAGTGAACATCCCAAATGTGGCATCTCTTTTATTAGAGATGAAACTACTCTGCTATTCTCTCCATTCCACCGTTTCCTGAATGTTCAAGATAGCAATTTCAATGGCAGCCAAGGACACTGAATACATTGTATTTCAGAGACAAAGGGTCCATTGTGATTGCTCACTGGTATTTCTACCCTGGAAAATTAGAATGGTACAACCTATACTAAAATTAATAAATATGTAGAAGCATGTATCAGTATTATAATCATAATTTTTAAAATCTCGTCTACAGTAGTTAAATATAAGAAGACATAGGATAAAATAAAAAAAGTGCCTGGACATTCACTAATCAAACCACTAAAATTAATTTAAAAATTAGTAAACTAGCAGTGAAGGGAATACGATTTCAATCTATTGTCTCCCTTGGGAAAAAAAAAAAAAATCAGTCCTAAGATTTTTTTCCCCCAAAACATTTCCTTTGCTAAGAAACCTCCACAAAATTTGCCATTATGTCTGTAGCTTAAATATATTATGAGTGCCTTGATTTGAATCTATTCTGTTGTGTGAACAGAACTTTCAATTGTTTTTGTCCCTAATAAGTGGGGGTGGGGATGTGTGTATGTGTATTGTCAAACAAAAAAACCCCTACACCAACCCAAAACCTTTAGGTATTCACTGTATCCCAGCAAAGTCAGAGGTATTAGAACAGATCAACAACCCAATTTTCTAGGGATTAGCTAAAATAGAAAAAAAGCCGTGAAGATTATGCAATTGGAAAAAAAAAGCCTATTTGGAAACTGTAAAAGGCAATGATGGGCTGCAAACTTTGCATTCTACTGTAGAGTTCAGCACACTGTACTATAATAATTATAAATGCATTACCAGTCTATTTAGTAAATTTTTCTACTGTATTCGAGTCTGTAAAAGTGACTGCTTTTTTCAGTTCCAACTGACTGAAACTATTTTCTGACCTCTTGAAAGTGCCTCTTCCATATTCTGATAATATTTGTGGAACACTTATCTTTAACAATTAGTGATTTTAGGGGAGAAAAAGAGCAAGAAGCTAGCCAAGAATTCCAAATGTACTGCTTTAGTGCTTCACAGCATTCAAATGTATTTCAAATGATAATTCTAAATACAGCACTCTATATGCTCAATATTAATGCAATTTGTGCTGGTGACCAGTTTATGCCCTGTCATGCAGAAATGTGCTTCTTTTAAAGCCAATGGCCAAGCGATAAAATTCACAGTGCTCTCTAAAACAAACTTATCATTCACATTTTTCTCCAACACCTGTTAACACAGGGGCCCCAGAAGTCACTGTAACATGCCGGATGCAACTTCAAACCGTGCCCATTTTCTAAAATCAGCAACCCAGAGATAAATTTTACATTTTCCTTTCACAGTAGTTGAACATTTGTTGTTCTCTTCCAAAATGGAAATTGAAGAAAACCTAAAGCTGCTGAGCTTTAGGAGAAAGGATTCCATCTTGTATCACTAACAGATATGCCATAAATAAACAATTAATTAATTTAAAATGCCTTTGCTTGGGAACATAGAGAACTTGACAACATCTGGAAAAAAAAGCTGGATTCCCTAGTGGCCTGGAATTCAATTTTAGGCTTTAAAATTTTCTTTTCTTGAGACTTTTAAAATTTTACATTTATGACATTAAAAGTGCATATAAAACTTTCATAAAAGTATTATATACTTACAGTTTAAAAAATTCATTGCTCTTTTTTAATCTAGCATCTCTTAACAAGAAGCAGACCTTGTATATCAAACAAGGTCAAGGGCAGAAAACTATAACTGGAATCAATTCTCAACAAGTTAGCAATTTCATTTTTCATATTCCAGCTCAACATCAGTTAGGTGAAACATTAAAACAAGCCAAATCCCATAATAGAAGAAAATAGCTTTTTTACATTTTTGTCATTTCTGTCTTTCATGAAAAGCACCTGTGATCATCTCAGAGTCCCAAAGGGGGCTCCTGACTGACACAGCAGTGAAGAGCAATCAGGCACCGACTGCTCCTTAAAAGGAGGCTCTAACATGATCAAAAGCAGGGCAGGCTGCCAGTTTTCCTGGCAATTCCAAAAGGACAACATTCCATTACTCACACCTCCCACAGCCCCAGTTCACACCGACCTCAAACACAAGCCTTGGCTGTGCAGACTGGGTGAAAATGGCAAGCAGCCACTCACTCCAGTGAGACTGGATCAAAGAGAACAGGGTAAGAGACAGAGCTGATTACACCACTGCTCTTTCTGAGCTGTTTGATACAGCTCGGTGTGTGTGATACATCGAAAACCTCTTTCAAACTATTTTTAAGAATTCATGACCATTTAGGCTTCATCTTGCAAGCCACTGACGCACTTGCTGCTGGAAACATGACCCACCGTGGCTGGAAAATCCCAGTTGTATTACACAAAAGGGATTTAGCCAAAATGTGGTTTTTACTAGAAATGAATTTATGCACAATGACTTGATAGCATAATTATTCTCTAAATATATTTGCTTATTGGAATTTTTTTGTTACGAGTAGTAAGTACCCTAAATTGGTCCAAGCAGAAATGAAGACAAATTATTTGTTACTCCTTACAGATTTGAAGCACCCCAGGTTTTGCCTGCAATTACTCAGATATAAAGAGATTATATTTTCCTTGCAGACAGCAGCTCCAATGTCACACAGTCACTTTTCCCCAAGAGTTCAGCTTCCCTAATACTCTTTGAAAAATGTGGTCTGCATACTTATTTTTGAGTACTATTTTCTGCATTTTATTTAGCATGTAGAATTTTTCGTGGGGGCTCTTGGGCTTTGTTGTCAGGTGGCCTTGACTCACTGTTAATTGGAGATTCCACCAGAACCACCATAAGAAGCAACAAAAGGATGAATTTAGGCACTTCTCCATAAGAAAAAAACACCTAAGAAAACAGTCCAAATATAATTACAAAGAAAGAAAAGGGATTGTTAAGAAGAAGGCCTCTGAAAGCCTCAGACTCCATTTGTATTTTCTAGGTCCTTGACATCACCCTCCTGTTTTGACACCCATTCAACATGCTGGTTTCCAAACTTTCCTTGACTGATTATTCTATTTAACACAGCAGCACATAAGGCCAAGATTTGAGTAGACAGATAACTTTTCAAAACACTTGTTTTGCACCTATCTCAGAAACTATTCTTAAAACTCCCTCTCTCTTTTTTTTTTTTTTTTAAAGAAGTGCTTAATTTAAAAAATTTTTCTCTCCAAGTTCTTGTAAGAATGCAGCTTCTCCTCTCCGCCACGAGGCGGGGAATCCGGCTAGCTCGCCCCTTTGTGGAGGTGGGAGCCACACGAGAGGCCGCCCCAAAACCTCCCCTGAGGCTTTGGTGGCAGTCAGGGCAGCTGCGTGGGTTCAGCTGCAGAGAAAAGCCACCAGAGTCCCGAGATAAAGAAAGCCAGGAGCCGGACACTCCGTCAATGTATTCCAAAGAGTTTTAATCTCCTTGAAGGGACAAGACAAAGTGGTCACACCCAAAGCTCAGCAAGAGCTTATCAAACCTCTGACTCAGGGAGGTGGGTACAGCAGCCAATGGGTAGTTACAACAGGGATAAGGATATGTTTCACTGAAGCAATAGGGAAAACATAGGGGTGGGAGAAAACCCACACAACAAACCATACACGGGGGACAAGGTGACTGAAACAGAAACCTGGAGAACAAGCTGGGCAGGGAAAACTTAATTGACATGAAGGGGGGCAGGACAACTGGGAATGACTTAGCAGAAACGGGGGGAAAAGGGGGGGGTGAGCAGGTTGATGGACACCCTGAGTGGCGGGAAAACCTGGACAAAAACCACTATAAGGGGAAGGGACAGGGGGAACATGGGGCAAACCATAACTTTACAACCCTCCCAAAATACAACAGTGAGAGAGGCAAAATCAAACAAAACACACACCACTACACAAGAACATTAGATGAAAACAGAACTATTACCTTTCATCATTACATTCAATGAGAATTCTAGTTATAATAGAAACATTGTCCTCTGACTTTCTCGTAAAACAGTATTTATAGAGTTTATTCACATAGTACCATTGCTTTTTCCATTCACATTCCTGTATCATCTACATAATTGTAGTTTATAAATCCTTAATATGTTAACATACAACAAAATTTTGCTGCACCTAGAAAAGAGAAAGGGATCATTTATTCACTACAAAATTCAATTCATGCCTGTCTTTTTTGTCTGCTTCAAGAAATTCCTTATTCAGCAGAGCCATCACACAGGAAGTTCTATTTCAACAGACAAGAAAATAGTAATTGTTATATTTAAAAATTATTCTCCTGCATCTTTTTGGACAGTGTCATGAAGGACTAACATAGCTCTTCCCCTTATAACACAATATAGCAATTTAAGGAAAACTGACTGGAAGGAGAAGATTCACCAGAGCCTGAAGAAATTTTCTGTTCCATTATGACAGTTTCTCTCTTCATGATTAATTACTGGTGCCTAGTTACAGACTCTCCCTGTTTAGTGAAACCCGAACAAGTTTGCAGAGCAGGGAATCAGTAGCATTGTGTGAACACCACCAAGGTACCAATTCCACTGCCAAACTCAGTGCGCAGAAATTGTTTCCATGTTTAATTCCCTGGTGTGTTTATTTGGATCCTTGAGCACCAATGAGCTCTGTAACTGCTGGAGTGGATGACAGCTCCCATACACTTGGGGCTGACATTACTTTGAGCGGAGGATTTGAATTGACTGGGAAACCCACAATGGTCACCCTGCAGAGTCCTCACCCTCAGAGTACTGAGAACTCTGTGCCACACTTGGCATTTCAGCATTTACTCATTGCTGCCAGTCTACATATTTTCAAACTACTCTGGCCAGCTTATTGTCCTCAAACCACCACAGATCCAACAACATCACTACATAAAATATATTTGACATTTGGATTGTTTTCTGCTGGATGAATGCTATTAGATAGATGCATTCAAATAAATTTGTTTTAATGGAGACACCTTTTTAGCATTTGTGGTCTGAAGAGAAAATGAATGCAGTATTATCTTTTCTATGGAAAGAGAATTCATTGGCAAATACAGAGCTCCATAAAATGAGCAGAAAATGTAAGACCAATTTGACTTTCTTCTTCACCTAAAGCTCATAATAGCACAGAAAGCATTCTGTTCTGTCTCCCCTCATCGAAACATTACTGAGACAAGCCCTTATAATTGGAGCAGAAAAAGTTTTTTTCCCCTGAAAAACCTTCAGCCTCGGTGCACATGTTAATCTGCCTTCATTCCAATTTTCTGACAGCAAGAGTCATTGGATTTATTTCACTGAATTGCAGTAGTTCACTAGTGAATTATACTATCATTTTAAACTGACTGCATTTTCTAGGCAGATAATAGCACAATCATTAGATAAGTCCAACTCCTCATTTATCAACATCTTATTCAGGTAACTCAGAAAAGAAGAAGGTATCTTAAGACACGAGGAAAAATTAAAATACTTACAATTTACAGAGAAAATAAATTCCTGTCACATCCTTGACTTGAATATCATAATGCTTTCATTTCAGACATCTATCTAAGAACACTTACAAAGCACTGGGAAATTCTGAAACCTTCAAAGCTCAGCTGGCTTCAGGTTCTTATGACAGGAGGAGAATACTCAAGTTTAGATTCTTCTGTTTCACCTTGTAGCAGAGAAAACAGCCAGGAGAACGTTGCTGCAGTGGGGCAGGATGTCTCAACACCTGCACAGACAACATCTTGGTTGCAGGGGCTACTGCTCCCTGCTACCAAGCAATAGAAATCTCACAAATTACCACAGAATTCTTGATGGGCTGGGAGGCAGGAAGCAGGAGAGAACACTTAAATACTCCCCAGAGTAATAAAATAGCAAAGCAATAAAATGGTTCTTGTAATTTTAAACTCTGCTTTTCCAATGTTGCTGTCACAATTGCTACCTTATTTTTTACTGCTGCTTTAACAAAGAGTTGCACTTCAGTTCACATCACCTTCTCTCCCTGCCACAGGAAGATATATTTTTTGAAGCATCATCTTAAGTTTCAGCACCCTGATGATTAAAGACCACATGAGGCAAAATGCACACATTGAAAATGCACCAAACACCAACTGAACCCCCATGAAGTGTTTATAATGCCCTCAGAAGAGCCAGGCTGGGACTGGGAACACATTCTTTTTACTGAACTTCTCCAGGGTCAGGCTACCACTGCTGTCACTAGGATCTCATCTCCTTCTTTATTCCTTCATTCTTTCCTTCTCCAGCAAAAGCTACAGTGACAGTGGATATTGTGATACACAGAATAAGGGTCTGATTATTGTCTAAATATTGTGGTCTAAGCAGCAAGAAAATCAAATGTAACAAGTGCTCCAATTAGATTTTGAGTTTAGGGAAAGTTTGTCTCAGTATCAGGAGTTTCTAGAAAAATGTGCATTCATATGAAGACATTCAAGGGTTTCACTCCAAAAGGTAAAACCCATGAATGAAAAAGTTCTGCTAATAAAAATACCAGAATCCAGAACTCCAACTAACTCAGACATTTTCTGCTCTCCTGAATGCAGCACACTTGGCAAGGCTGCTTATTTCTCTGAGTCAAGAAAAGCAGATGTAGCAATCTGTAAGAGCCATGTTAAGCCAGCTGCTCAACCTGGCTCTCAGACTTCTGCAAGAGCAATCATGACAAGGAGACCAAGGAATAACTGTTTGTTTTAAAACATTTTTTATAAAACTTTTATAAATCTTTTATAAAACAACAATGAAAATATGTGATGGGCAGCAAGAGAGGGAAGGAAGGAGCATGGCTTAGCACAAAGTAGAAATAACAGTGTTCTTACTTAAAACAGAACTTTGTACTAGGTTTGCATACCTAACTACTTATAAGTATTAATTCATAAAAAATAATTTAATCACATATAGCTCTACAACAGCTGCAAATACCCCAAGTTAGTAACAACAAAATCTCTTTTCAAAGTAATTCCAAGTTTTTAGTGGTCTATAAATGTAACCTATATAAACAGAACATTTTAATATTCAAGTGGAAAATGGCCATTCACACTTCAATAGCCCTGCAGCCACATCTATCAGAAATATATCTTTCATCCCAATTAATCAGGAGAGTGATTAATCATGAGAGTGAATACTCCATTGGAGCATTTCCCACTTTGGATGCAGACTGAAGGTTAACCAAAAGCAAAGGTGTGATTCCAGAGCAGGGAGGTGCAGGCAGATGGGCCCAGTAAGGCAGAACATGGAACGAATTAACATAAGAATTCATGGAATAGGTAAACCTCTGCCAGAGATAGTGGTTTTGGGTTTTTTTCCCACAGAAAAGGAACTTAGGGCTCCCTGAACAGGCTTTATTTTTCTATTGCATGGAGATCAGCTAATTGTATGGGTGGAGAGGAGTGGGAGTCAGCACAGCTGTCTAAAGGTAAAAGCAAGAAAATCTATTTGTTTCTGTGTACCATCCTATGCAGAGGTAGACCAAACACATTTCAAAATGAGCATGCTTTTTATCCTTACTGCTACTGAGTTTGAAAAAGTCTGTAATAGGAGTAGGGGGTAGCTTTCACCATGGCAAGCTATAAAATCTTATGTCCCAAGTCCTTCTTTCTGAAAGCATTCTGAAAAGATGCTTCAAAATATGCATTTTGGGTTTAGTTCTAGATCATGGAGGAAACAGTCCATACTCATCTCTTTCCAGTTAAATCTCAAATTGTTCTTGGGTTAAATGAACTCAGAAATAAGTTTCAGTCACTAGAGAAAAAGTAATCAATTATTTATTTGATCTTAAGAAAGATGTGATGTTTTTGGAATTAAAAAGATTGCTTTTTAATACTAGTTAGTGCTTATTTTGCTCACTAGATGCTAAAAGTTAAACAAATCCAATGTTTTGTTTTTAAAACAGCAATTCAAACTGATGGCAGTTCTTCAGTGGGACGTCCCCACAGACATTAGGAATCAGGAATTTGATTTTGTTACATTTGCTCTTCTAATGCTGTACAAAAGTAAAAGATCTAAAAGTAAAGGCAAATTCATCAATTGCTTACAAATCCATCTGAAAAAAACACAGTTTTCTTTGTCACTTATCCATCAGTCAACCTGAACATCTTTTTTTTTTAATTTTTAAGCTGTCAAATCAAACTCCATTCGACTAAAATGAACCTTTGGAGTCAAATGTTGATATATAGTATGATATTTCCTGGTACATATACATAATTTGGCTATATGACTACAGCTCCCTTCTCATTTGAATGAGCTTTCATGCCTTTCTGACATGTGCCTACCAGCCACCTTTCCTGACTATTGATATTAATGCAGCAGAATGCTAATAAACATGATTCAAAACATAAGAGAGGCTCACAAGGCTGTACAAGCCTACCATCTGTTTGTTTTTACTTCACTGGATCATCTCCCCTCTGTCACTGTTACCCAGTGACACGAAGAACAGCACAAGAGCACCAGACACCAGCCTTTTGCTGTCCTCTGTCCTCATCTCAGGCACAGCTCAGCACCCAGTGGGCATTTGGCACAAACACAGAGTGTACCTATGTATTAATCACATATCCTCTGAACAGAGGATTTTCTTGCCAGAAAGCTCAGAGAAAGAATTAAAGCAATTCTTATCTCAATCTCTGCATCTGGCAGGCAACCTCTGTTTGTCAAAGATGTTTACAAGAAGGAGTTGTCCCTTCTTGACCAATAGGTGAGAGAAGATTCCTAAAGGCCAATCAGGTCTTAAGTCCACCATTGTTTCTATAAGAACTGTGAATTTCTAATAATAAAGTGCCTTTTCATGCCTTCTGATGATGGAGTCTCTGTATCACCTTTGTCTGTCCCCAATATCCCTGCAGTGACATACCCACAAAACCAGCAAGAGTAAACAAAGCTGTGGAAGAGGTTTTACAGTGACTTCTGTGAGCCAGAGAGATGTCTAATAAGATGATCCATGTTCACCCCTGAAAGAATTTTCAACCAAGGTCACTGACATAGAATCCAAGAAAGAAAGAAGGATAAATAAGAAAAACCTGCAACTGCCTATTCCAACGAGCACTTTGTTTGTCTCTCCTGACCAATGAGTAAAGTGTAAACTTAAGAGCTTTGTAAGAATGTACAAAAATCATGCATGCTATAATAAAAACAGGTTTGAAGCCTTCTGAAAATGGAGTGTGTTGCTTTGTATTGTCTCCATCTCAACTATGACACAAAACAAGGTGACAAAGCTGCTTGAGCCACTAAGTACAGCAAGAGACCCATGCTCAGTTCTCTCCTTTCCAAAACACAGCGTACCTGCACCTCAGTGCTGAACTTGCAAAGAGTGGCAGGACTTCTCATCTCCTGTGGAATCCCAGACTCTGTATCTGGAAGAAACAGACTTGTTCAGAGAGAGGTTTGGGAGGGTGTGAGCATCCTGAGCAGAAAAAAAAAAACGAAAATGAGAGGCAGAAATGTCCTTCCTTCCTTACAGCACACTTCCTTACCACAGTGATCCTGGTAAATAGTCCATCTGCCCCACTGCTCTGTTTTCAGCACAGTTCAGATGTACTTAGGGCAAAATAAAACCAGGAAAACCATATTTGACTGCTTTCCTTTAGTATATACCTTATATCCAAGTACTTCCAGCCCAGATCTCCTTTTAATTATTAATTATATTTTTAAATTCTTAATTTAATGACTGATTGTAAATTAATCATTTTAATAGTTAATTCTTCAGCAAGTACTACTTAGCCTGTTAATTCTTGTTTGTAATTCATATTTTATAAATAATCCTTACTCCCACTTGTCAGCAATATTTAGTAGTAGATGCTTTATAAGGCCAGATACCTGACATTTCAAATATAAAACATCCAGTTCTATTGATCAGTGCAGTGTCTTCCATAAAAATTCAGAACTAAGTTTTAATTTCATTTGGAGTTCATTTTGAAGGCTCTGTATGTAATTATCACCATTAAAAAACAAAACCAAACCAAGGTCAAGAGCTTTGGTTTAAACCAACCAGAAGTGGTCCCACTATCCACTTTTCTGTACTCTACCTTAGCTTGGTAAAATATGTTGGTAATTCAGGCTTAGCAACACTGCCATGAACATTAACAATTAAATAGTTTATTAAGATGAAGAAAACTGATTTGGACAGAATGAGATTTTTTCAAGCTTTGGAACTACTTGGAGTTCAGTGCTGCTTACTGTTAGAAATCAGTGTCAGGGAGGTTGACTCTACCGACTCATAAACCATGTGAGGGTTAGATCCAGCTGGCAGCATTCTATTAATTGTGCAGGATTTTTAATGCTTTTGGCTGGCACAAGTCAGTCAAAGCCTTCATTTTCACATGCTTTCTCCTTCTCTTCTCTATGGCTGCTACTCAACTTTAAGTTATTTCTGTACTACAGCTCAGAACTATCCTATAGCTTTATTTTATTCCAGAGACAGGTCAATTTCTGCCACAACAGTCATTTTAAATGTAAATTTTCCAATAAATAATAATGGGAAAAAAAAAACCCTACAACCAAATATGTGTGCGAAGTATTTGTATTAAGAGCAGGAAACTATTGTCTTTATTATGCAAAAAAAATCTTGGACCCTCATTTCTCCTGGAATTAGAATATTTCAGTCTCAATTCCAGTAGTACATTTAGTTTATCTCTACAGTTTAGCTATGCAATTTAATCTGAGCCTTAAGCCAATGATCTAATTCTAGTGTAAGCATGCAAGATACTCAACTTCATTTGGTCTGCCAGGCAGAACAGAAACCCTCAATATTTACCTGGAATAAAAGAAAAGTTAACAAAAATTATGTGCCTCCTAAAAAATACATGTTTGTAAAACAAAGTTATTTCTCTTTTGACTTTCATTCTGAATATTTTACTCTCACCAGAAACCATGTTTCCTGACTCCATCATGTAATTTTTTTATCATTGTCTAGATAACATCTACCAAAGAACTGCTAAAGACAAAGAATAAACATAAATATCATTCCTAATGATAACAAAAGGACATGGTAGGTACACAAAGATTAAAGGAACAAAACCCTAAACCCAAAACCCACTTGGAATCATTTTCTTTGATTAAGAGTCTTCCCAGGACTGTCACATCATGGAAAAAGCACAGGAATCAAAACCATAAGAAAACTCAAAAGGTTTTCTGCTCAGGCCATCCTAATTTCATTTATGTGAGATCTTTCTTCAAGTATTAAAATATGTAGAACATAGTTGGGTATTTTTTTGTTGTTGTTGTTGCTGTTTTGGTTTTTTTTAAATTTTGTGTTAGGGGCTTTTTGACATTAAAATCAGATTTTCCATACAAAGCTGTAGAGTAGTTGGGTTAATAATCCCTACTGACCACCCTAAATATAGATTTCTGTCAAGGGCACATAGATGAGTTTTGTAAAGTTACAGGACCGGTGTTCAGATTAATGGTTCCTCTTTGTCTGTCACTTGGAATGGAGACTTTCAATAAATGCTTGAGGCATGACTATAATTGCCTCTTTTTGTTTTTAGTTATTTTACAAATATTTTATTAGCAACTCTTTGTAAATGAAGTTGCTTAACTGCGATTCAAGGTAAATGGAAACCATTCAGCTCTCATGGGAAAATAAGTGTTCTCAGTAGAAGAAAAATCCTGTTGATTTGTAGTTGAGCCTACAGATGAATCAGTTTCCTTTCCTTTAACAGGTTTTTGCCTCCAGCTGTTTTGCTCCTGGCATTTAACCATTGCTGTCAGGAGAACCTTTGGGAAGCAAAGGCCACCACTGCCAACCCAAGCCTTGCAGAGGGGATTTTGATACTGATACCTCAAATTTAGACTGTGACCTGCTTCTGGTGTTGTTTGGTCCAGCACTGGCACAGAGTTAGATTCAGACAGAAGCCTTCCACAGCACAGTGACACCCTTCAGACCCTAGTCAGCTGCATCAGCTGTGAGCCACTGACCGAAAAGGAAAATGCTTCAAGCCCATGTCCAATTGCATGAGCTTCCAGCCTTCCAGAACTGTTAGCACTCACCTTTAGAGACAGCAGATTAGGCTCACTTTCAGTGCCTTACCATCTGGTACTGCATCACTTAATGGGTGAGCTTTCCAATCTACTTTGATCAAAATAAAGCAGAAAGTAAAATTCATTACAAAGATCGTGCTGTACACACACCATCCAAAAAAACTGATTGAAAAAACACACTTGGTGCGTATGTTGCATGAACAATTTGGTGTCTGAAGAAGTTATGTTCCACACATTTTGCCAGTAAAAGAGACTGAAGTACTAGAATGGTAGGCAAGTAATCAAAATCTAAGAAGTTATAATTACTGCCAAAAGCAATTACTTCAGAAAATGATAATTCCTTTCCTCAGTAGTATTATCTAAAATCCTATTTATCCATGACTAGCCTATAGTAAACTCAGCATACGTTCTAATGACTCTAGAAAGCAGTATTATTATACAGTAAAAATAATTTAAGTCAATATCTACTAAATAAAAAATACAGGTCTTTGACATACCTCCCCAGGGAGGTACTGTGAAAACTACTTTTTCTATTTACCACCTCCTTTTCAAAGTAGTCTATTTTTGTGTTGATAACTAGCTGTAGCTATTGGATCAGCTATACTGTTGATCAAAGCATCTAGAATATAGCAGAATAGTATCCTAGAATTGTACAGGGTTATATGAGATCAGGTTACAATTGTGATACCAGAGATCACAGACCAGGCATGGTTTTGTTTCTCCTTGCTTCCAGAATAAATTTGAAAAAATTACTATAACTACTACCTTTGCAGAGTCTTAATGACATCTCTTAGCAAAAAATTCTAACTTTTTAAAACTTATTTTAAGTGTATGTTCACAAGGAAAATATGATTTTCCTCCAGAAAACAATTTTCAGAGAGGCAGAGAGAGAAAAAGAGTTGGCTGATAGCAAGGACTTTGTTATTTGCCCAAGTGAAAAAAAAAAAAAAAGGAAAAACTTTAAAGATGTTCAGCATGTACAGTTTTATGGGAGATGGTCTTTGTTCACCCAGTTTTCAAAAAATATTAGTGATTTACAGTAATTCTGTATTTGTAAGAGCTTGATGCTGCCGAGAGATAGATGCTGAGAGGTTGTTTATCCAAACTCACTTGTTTGATGTAACATTCAAACGGTATGCAAGCAAAACATAGGAAACAATAAAATGATGAAATATTCCATTACTCATTGCATAGAAGTAAGACTTTTCCAGACATAGATTGTGTCTGACAAGGAGGAGAACCTGCTTTGCTGTCCTCTATAAGCAGTTTCTCACTTCCAGATGAAAGGCAGACCTCAGCTTTAATGCACTACAGGAGACAGGAATCTCATTTTGGAGGAGCCCTGCAGGGTCAAACTCACAAAGATCATGTAGATTTCTAGGACATTCCCGAAGACACAGAGAGGAGAACGTCAGGACCCAGATAAATGGCACTGCAGCTCTGTGTTCTGGTAGCAAGCTGGGCAAGGGATGTTGGGTGGGAGCAGAGCACAACAGCCTCATCAAGCATTTGTCTTAAATTGCTAACTTGTGAGAAAAACTGCAAACTGGTACATATGCAGTGGGATTTATTTACTGGACAAAGCCCAAAAATATGAATCAAGACCAAGCAAATTTCAACCTGCCAAGCTCCTCTACCTCTTGGGATATGTTCAATGTGTTGCAAAGAACATAAACCATGGAAGGGACCCACAAGGATCTACCAGTCCAACTCCTGGCCCTGCACAGACACCCCAACAATCCTACCCTGTGCCTAAGAGCGATGTCCAATCAGTCCTTGGGCTCTGGCAGCCTTGGGGCTGTAACCATTCCCTGGGGAGCCTTTTTTGTGCCCCACCCCTCTCTGTGGGGGAGAATCTTCTCCTAACATCCAACCAAAACCTGCCCTGGCACAGCTCCAGCTGTTCCCTCTTTTGCTGGTCACAGAGAGCAGAGATCAGTACCTGCCCCTCTGCTTCCTGCTGTGAGGAAGCTGCAACCAGCAACGAAATTTCCCCTCAGCCTCTTCTTCTCTAGCCTGAAAATGCCAAGCGCCCTCAAAAGGCTTCCCCTCTGAAAACTTCACCAGCCTTCACAGCCTCCTTTGAAAAATCTCCTTATCTCTTTTACCCTGTGGGTGCCCAAAACTGCACACAAGCCTGCACCAAACAAAAGGTTTGCCCTAAGACTCACTGAAGGCTAGAGTTGCAGACAGGTTCTCAGAGCAAAGAGCATCGTGGTGAGTTGGAACTGACCTCTTTGTGTGATGAGCTGCCTTCAGAGGCCGTGCCCAAACACCAGGCATTCAGAGAGAGTAGAGTAAAATGTCCTGCTCAATGCACCCCATCAACTTTTGCTCTTTATTGTATCTGCTGCAAGGAAGAATAATTTTTTTTTATATAGTATTGATCTTTTACATGCTTAAACATGAAAAAAAACTGTCCCTCTTTAAAACCAAAAGGAAATAAGAGAGTTTGTAATGATGCAGTTCCTTGATACAATTCCTTCCTGAGAGCATTCTCTCATCCATTACTCTGCATCTGTCTACACTCTGTCTCTCTAATCTTTTCAAGTCTTGATAAAACCCACTTGTCATAAAATATATTTGAAAAATGAACTTGCATTCAAATATATTTAAAATTTAAATGGAACAACACAGATTGCAAATACTCAGTATTAAGACTGTGATAGTATATAATTACCATTTATTACAAAATTATGTTTTGTACGTTGCGCTGAGTGCAACACAAGTGCTACACTTTGTATAGCCATGCAGAGCAGGTGTAAGGGAAAGAAAAAATGGTCATAGGCACTTTGCAGACTACTTTAGTTTCCCTTAAACTTCTGCCTCTGTAGTAGTTTGCAGGTTTTTTACTCATCTCAAAGTGGATTAATATCTGAATTTTGAAAAGAATCTCATCTTACATGTGACATGAATATATGCTGCTTTTTGAACAGCTGGCCTCTCCCTCACAATCAGTGATTTGGCTACAGTTTGGAGCACTTCATAAGACACCTGTATCATTTCTAATAACTTTAGAGACCATCAGATTTGTGTAGAAATTGTCCAACACATTAACTAAGAGCGTCTCTATACAGTTATTTTCACATCAGGCTGTACTTTGGAACAAATTCCCAATATCCCAACTCAGAGAAGACATCTTTTAACATGATTTAATCACAGCACTGACAGTAGCTCTTGGAAATGAACCACTTTGTGTTACCTCCAAGTAACCTTCTCATCACTTTTGCACTGGATAATTGTTCCTGTTGTAAGTTAATTGGTAAATATGCCTAATGACACAGTACCTCAAGAATAACACATTGATTCTTGCTTTCATTGCCTGATATTTGTTAGTAATCTGAGTTTCTGAGAGTTTCTGGCATTCATTGATACATTTTGTAAATGCTGATTATTAATAATTAGAGAATTCTGTGGATCATAGGAACAGAAAGGAAGAAGTTGTGTCTCCCTGCCTCAGGGGAAATGCTTGTCAGCTTCTGCCTTTCCTGGCAGATATTCTAGTCAGTCCAGACACTGCTCAGTGTCCTCTCATGAGAAAGACTTCACACTTCTCTGATCAATTTTTCTGGTAGGCATGCCATTAAAACATTTCTCCGAATTCTCAATAAACCTTTCTTTACTCCACAGCCACAGGAAAGACACTGCATCTTGCTACTTTACAACAGCCTGTTACACACTTGAAAGTGCTGCACACTTGATGTTTTAAGTTAAACACTCCAAGTTATTCCTTGTAGTAAAACTGTAGGAATCAGTCATTCCAATTTCTTTTCTATGGAATGTTTGCTGACTGCCATGCCCTGGCTGAAAGCTAGGCCATAGTAAAGAGACTGCTTCACTGTGGTAATTGTTGGGTTTTGGTTGGGGATTTTTTTTTTTTTTAATATATTATTATTCACTATAACACACATAGCTATATGACACCAATGTAAACTATTTTGCTTGGAGAGGTAAACCTGCTTCAAAGTCAGCCAGTGCCACAGTTTGTGGCAGGTCAGACTAGAGAAAGCACAAGCACTGGGCTGAGCGCCATCCCCTGTGCTGGGGTATGGGATTTGGCTGTGGTTTGATTTTTATCTGCCCTTGCAGCCAGATAAGCAGCTCTGTCAAGGGTTCAATGGGCAGCACTGGCACATCTCATGCTGATTAAAGGGGAGCATCAGCCTCATTTGGTTGCTGTGTGCAATGCCAGCAACTTCACCAGAACCTGCCTGGACAACTGGTGTCCTGGTCAGGCAGGGACAGAAGCTGCAGCAACTCCATCTCTATGGCTTTATATGGCAGTCACACAGGATTTTGTAAAAATCAGCAGTATATTTCCATGGAATTCAACTTTTTCATCATCATTATTATTATCATTATGAACAAAAAAATCTTATTATCTCGTCACTCCTCACACTATGGCAGATGTCACAACAAAATGATGATAAGAAACTGGGATGCAGTCTCAATGACAGTGACGTTAGAGCTGGCCCCCAGCTTTTTACTATTCTTAATGGAAGCAAAGATCTTATCAGAAAGACAGACTTCCATAACTCAGAGCAGAAGTAAAAGGAGCTTATAAATCTTGAAATACAGCATGACAACTCAGTGAGCAGCACTAGCACAAAAATTCAATGGACAGGTCACCCACCATCTGTTGTCACTAAAACCAAAACAAAAAGTTGGTAACATAATGACTCAGCAACCTGCTCCCTGAATTGTTAGAATCTATGCAAATTATTAAGCATTAAATTTCCATAATTTTTTCAGGTTTATCATCTGCAAGATGATGTAACAAGGAGACAGGATCTGTCAAAAAAATAGAGATACCACTGTGCCCTTTGTGTGAATACTAACTCTTGCAAGTTAATGTTGTTCTGCTGAAAATGCACTTGGTTTTGAACAGACCTGTCAGGATTTTATACTCCAGTTGAAAAGCTGAGCTCTCTTTTAAAGGATTTACCAAACTTCCTAGCAAATTTAAGTCAACAGTTTTATAAAAGGCATTTGAACCCTAAAAAGCAAATTTATTTGGATGTACTCAACAGAGCCTCAAGTGAACCATTAAATTTTGTTCATTAGACTCACTGACATAATTTAAAACACTTCATCCAGATAAATTTTATGTCAAGCACAGTTTGATTTGTCCCCATGTGAAAAGTCCAGTCAGCAGAAGTTCAAATGGGATTTAACAGAATGAGTAAAGCACTTTAATGACAGCTAGCAAGAAAACCAATAAAACCTTCAGCGAGTGTATTTCTTAACCTAACAAAGAGATCCCTATGCATCAGCAGGAAAACAGATACCCCTCTTTTCAGCTTGCACTGATAAAGTAACCACACAGACTTTTATTGAGCTTTTAGGGAGGATCCTGTTTCCCATTAAAACAAAGCTTAAAGCCACCCTAGAGGCCTTGTTTCAGTGGGTTGTTTTTTTATTTCCCTAAATAAACCAGAAAGAGGAAAACGCAGAAAAGGCCACGGCTGATCTAGTAAAAACCTGGTTTTTCTGCTTCTCATATCTGAGGAGGGGGAATCTTTGTAGACTTAAGCTCAGAGTTTCTCAGCAACGTAAGCAAAATTTAAAATTTGTAACAATTTTTTGGGATGCTGTCCATGCTTTTAAGAAGACAAAAATACAGTTTTGCAGAAATTGCAGAACTGATCCTACAGAATAACAGAACACCTGGATCACACTTCTTGACACACTGCCTCATCCATGTGGGGGCTTTATGCAGCTTCTGTGAACTGAGCAATCACGTATATTTTGGATGTACCACTTCATCCTTAACCCTGTTTTGTCATTCCCAGGTTCTGCTGGAAATCTAACTGACCTACCAGCAGAGGGATAGACGTGTTCAAAAGTAAATATCTCGATCACTGGAGGGAATATACTACTGCCTTTTTTTTAGTTTCTTTTTTTTTTTTCATGAAAATATTAACTAACACTGCCCAAATTATTTGAGAAAAATTTGCAGTCTGCTCCTCCTGGGCTTACACACTGCACAAAGACAATGAATATAACATTTTTTCATTGTCTGTTCTCAGTGATAAACAGTGAAAAGTGGGGACAGAAGGCATAGGTAGAATGGAACATTTACTTTCCCAGGCACAGACAGAAGTCCCAAGTGAAACACTGAATGCTCTAAAATTATTTTAGAAGGCTCTCTTATCTCTTGTCCTCTGTCACTGTATTGAAAGCACTGACAGCTTTAGTAATTTTGGACAAACCTTATCTTTTCCTGCATGCTCCTTTTCCCATGTGCTCTCTGAAGAGCGGACGGGCAAGTTCTGGGGAACTTTTATTATTAAAACTTCATTAAATCACACAAGTGTTTGTGATGACCACTTTACCAAGCAGCTTGGGGTGTCTGCAGAGATGCTCAGGCTGGAGGACTCTGACTGAGGCTGGTTCAGTACCCAGCATTTTAACACAATTTTAGCTTTTAGAGGGAATTGGCAGTGCTGTAAGGAGTGGGGCTCTAGCATGCATTCTTGGGAAAAGGCCATTTAACCTGCCTCAACTGTTGAGGCTGACCATGCTGCTTTACTTGTTCTCTCCAGAAATTCAGGCCAGACCTCAGAAGTGCTACTTGGCAGAACTGCCTCCTATAAAACTAACACATTCCTGTGAAGAGCTCCCCTTTAGGGAAGTTGTCTTGGTTTGAAAGAC
>WBNO01008740.1:0-52697 GCA_013400575.1 Peucedramus taeniatus
GGCCACCTACTTACACACAGAGGAAAATGAAAAACTTAACAAGTGGCATTCTATAGATGTTTGTTGGGGTTTTTTTCTGTGTTTTCTCCAATAAGCTGAATGATGGATGAGCAATTGTGTTGAGTAAATTTACAGACGATACACATATGTGAAGGACTACAAATATGCTGGACTTTGATTAGAATTGAAAATTACCTTTTCAGATTGGAGCAATGACCTGAAGAACTGGCTGCCATTCATGGACACTGCTGCTCTGTAGTCCTTTGTAGGCAGAAACGATTTGCTGCACAAATGCAGTAACAGTAAGAGAACAATTGGCTAAAGTACAATCCTGGGAGTTTGTAGTAGTCACAAGCTGAACATGAGTCAACAATATCATGCTGTTCCAAAACACATACATACTGTATTAGGACATATAAACAGGAAATAGAACCAGCAAAGTTTCTGAAGCAATTAATTCTAACCTATTCAATGTTTATGAAGTCTCAGGAAAATAATGTTTCAGATGCTGACCATCATCTTTCAAAGTTGCTAATTTGAGGAAGCCCAAGTAGCACAACAAAAATTATGACTCTTGAAAACATGACCTAAAAGAAGAATTGAAGGAGATTGTGTATTTGAGAAAGAAAAACTGTGGGGAATTGTGACAAGTATTTGAATGCTGAAAAAGATACTTATTGTATTTTATAGTATTATCAAATTTTCCTTATTATAATCCAGAGAATTAAAGGAATTTGTTAAAAGAGGAATCAGTTTAATCTGCTAATGTTCTAATGAAATTTGTAGCTCCTTTGGAGTGCAATGTCTTGTGAGGCTTTTTTAAGCCCTTAAAATTGTCTCTTCCAATTTTTTCTTATCTCATCATAATTGTGGAATTTACAGTTCCCTGCTGATGTGTCTGGTGACCTGTGAAATGGACAGAATATTGTCCAGTATCACAGGATGTACTTAACTTGGCATTTGGTCATATATCTTACTTCTTGAATAGACTTTCAGTGACACAGTTGATGAAAATCATCCATGCATCATCAGCAGTAAAGACTGCAGTAAATTGACTGGTGGATGAGCCTGTTTTTACATCTAAGGTTTTTTTTTTTTTGTGGAAGAAATTGTTTTAAAAATCACAACACTGCAGCATTTCAGCTGTTCTGTTTTAGCACTATTTTTTGTTTAAGAGACCCTTTACTTAAGCTGTTGTACAATTTAGGTAGTCTGAATATGTAAAGACTCAGATACATGGTAGAATTTTCTACAGCAGAAACTGCACTGTGCAAAAAGTAGACAGTGGGTCCTGCATTTCATCTGTCTGTCTTAGAAGAATTAAGTGTCTGGCCTGAATTGATTCCTGCTGGTTGCTGTCTCTTGTCATTGATCCTATAGAGATCATGGCTATCTTACAGGAAGCCAGATAGTTGCCACGTGGAGTGGACACTGGGATGTGACACAGTAGGCACGATTGTACCTCTGCATTCTTGCACCACACTGGAACAGAGGCATGTGAGTCAGGGCTACAGTTTGGGTTCACCAGGGTTTCAGCCACAGAATCTTCTGCTGATGGTAGGCATCTGACTGAGCATAACTCACTCTTTGTGAAAAGCCACAGGAAAGCATGCTGGTAGTGGTAGCTTGCATAATAGTCTCATGGCAGGAGCATTTAGCAGTGCAACAGGAGACTGAGGTTCCAGGTTTTTCTCAGCCTGGAGGTACTCAAAGCCAAAACTCCCACATCCTAGAAACCTTCGTCAGTCACAAGGATAGTTTAGGTTGGTATGGATTCATTCCCACTTTGTTTGAGCTGTTTTAGTCTGTGAAAAGAACAGAAGGCTTGCGGAGCAGACCGGTCACCCATTAGGGTGATGCCTCTGGATTCTTGTGCCTGCTTCAGAGACTGCAGATGTTCTTAACATGAGGGAAACATGAGACACATTACTCTTATCATAATCATTCTGCAATTAGACTTAAATGGAGTCTCTCCATGTTATCGTTTTCATGTTGTAAAAGAGGGTGACCACATTAGTGAGTGTGTGGTGGTTTTTTTATATCCCTTTGGAGTTCTGGTGCAGTGTTAAGACACTTTTTTTACTTGTCTGTGAATTGCAGTGGGCCTGAGGCAGAACCTAGCTGTCCAGTTGCCCAGACAGGGATATTTCTAAAGTCCCTAAACCAGTCAAAAACAGATGTGCTGGTTTTTTTAAGTATTTCCGGGGTAAGTATCACATAGGTATTATACAGCTGCTGAGAAAAAGTTTTGTCAGCACCAAAATCGAATTTTTCAGTTTATTCTGATATTTTCCCCATCTTTTATTATCCTTACTTTCAGTACTTTTTGTGTGGTATTACTTTTTGTTAATATGAGCAGTGCAAGATTAGATCATTAGTAAAACAAACTTTATTTTAACATACTTGCAATAATTTTGTAGATATGCAGATGAAGTTATGCAGTATTTTCTCATATGAAAGTACTTTAATTGACTTTAACATGTGACAGTGAGGATAGAAGTATTCCTGTCCTTGAAGCAGAGCCCAAGTAACACACTTTAAATGAAGAAGCCCTCTTGACTGCATGCTTCAGCAATTTGCATGTTTTAAATTTTTGCATAGAAAGGTATAAACTAATAGATCTTTCTACATGAAAATTTTGTAGCCTTTTTTTTTTTTTTTTTTGGTACAGTATCTATGCTTTTCTCTATAGACAATATTAGGTTAGTTTCATGCAGCTGGAAATGCATTAATCAAGTGATACTCAGAATAATACAGCTCAGGTTTTAATCTGTTCTACTGGAATGTTTCTGGCCATACACTATTAACTGGCTTATTTTTGCTTACAATACTTTCAATACAGTAGAAAGAAAATTAATTGTGCTGATGAGCAAAACTGTAGGGTGTGTTTTTTCTTGAAAGACTGGCATAACCTTGGTAATTATTGAAAAGCTGAACAAACTGAATTTTCATCTAGGTGTACTCCGCAAAGACAAAATTTTGAGGAGCAATATGGAATGGGAAAACTCATGTTTTCTAGTGCTGTGTTTATCAGACTCTTGTCTATGTAGAGATTCCTTTGCTCTGTGTGTGTAGCTGCCACTAATAACAGTGGGAGAATAGTTTTTGTTTTAATTTAGTGTTGGAGATTTTATTTTATTTCCTTGAAATTTTCTGCTAAAAATAGCAGTCTTCCTATAATCAGTTTATTTAAAGGAGATAAAAATTTGGTATTTATGGGACTGGTACAGGTATCTTGTTTTTGCAGAGGTTTAGAAGGTGTTGATAGCTGTCTGATGTTTAATGTTGTATAGAGCCTGGAAGCTTGTCCCATCACTTGAAATAACTCACTCATTGTGAAATCTAATGACTCTAAACTTGCTAAATGAGGAAGCTTTGTGCATTTGAAAGTGTGTTGTCCATCTGAAGCTGCCCTTCCACATTTATGCTTTTTCTTACATTCTCTAATTCTAGATGATTTCATATATGCAGTGTAAACAGTAATTGAAAATTTTAAGAAATGGAACTGCTTAGCAGAGATTCTGTCATTAAAAATCTTAGCAAAGGGCAGAACTGGTAATAGCTTTTTGTTGTTTTGTTTTATACAGAATTTAGGTAACATGCCAACTAATTTACTGAAGCTTTTTTTTTTTTCTCCCTCTTAATCTTCAAGGTAGAAGGAGTAGCATACCTAAGTTCTTTCCTGTGGAAGTCAGAAAGTTTGGGACTTTGGAGCCAGCCTCGAGGTGAAAACCTGCTAGATAGCGGTGCGCCTTTTTATGAAATCTACAGGACCTCTGATGGAAAATTCATGGCTGTTGGTGCCATTGAGCCTCAGTTTTATAACCAGTTAATAGAAGGTGAGTAGGTTGGAGCAATTGTTTCATAACAGCAAAGCATGATTGAGTGAATTCTTTCACGGTTGGTTTTGATTCATGATGCATGGTTCACAAAATGACCAGGCTGGAAGAGATCTTTAAGATCATTGAGTCCAGCCCATGCCCTCAGCTAAACCATGGCACCGAGTGCCACATCCAGTCTTTTTTCAAACACATCCAGGGTGGTGACTCCACCACCTCCCCAGGCAGACCGTTCTAGTACTTTATCACTCTTTTAGTAAAAAACTTCTTCCTAAAATACGGGAAATATGATTTCTTTGTACAAGCCAAACACTTCCTGAAGCTAGTTGGGTAGTTGTGTAACAGTTTAATTGATTTTCTTTTCTAGCCTTTGTTTTTCTTTTCCTTTTCACTGCCAGCAACTACACGTAAATTGCAAGTTTTCTTTTGGAGTTATTGTAATGGTAATTTGTGATGTCACTGAAGCACTGAACAACTTTTTCTGCAAATCACTTTTTTCAAATTATTATTATACTTTAAAAAGAAATTTAAAAATTCTTTGCAATTGCAAATAGAATTTCAAGCAATTTCTATTATTTGTACTATAATTAAAAATTAAACCTATTTAAATTGTTTCAGAAAGGAGTATTCACAGAAAGTAGTAGTATTTCTTGATAGAAAAAATTCTTGTGGAAGCAAATTCTGATTAAATAATTAAGTTCCACCACACAATTTCAGACTGCTTTTAGTGTCTCGCTGTAGATATAATATTTATATTTGACTAAGGTTCTTGAAATATGACCATAAATCATGATTTATCTCTTCAATAAATTAGAATGGGTTATGCAAAATATTTAAGAAATTAAAACAAATGTTCAGGTGCATCTTTACTTCTGAACTCGTGGTGTGCTTCAATTCTTTTATCATATGGACTCTTAGCTTCTTATTGGTTATTTAATTAAATTCTTTTCCTGTTGTGCTTCTCTGGTAGATTTCCATGCTTTCCATACAGAATTTATGAAAATATAAAAAAATCATGAAAGAATTTAGTATTTATTCTGTCTTCGTTGCATATGAAGGCTATAGGAAGTTCTCTATTTAGTTTTAGTTTTGGTTATTGAGTTCAAGGAATGTTAGCAAAGGGTTCCTTAAGTGGATGTTCCCAGTGTTCTTGTGAGCCATGTTTGTCCATGCATGGCTCACGTGGCCAGTCTTTGCTCAGTGAGCATGCAGGGGAGTATTCTTTATTCTTGCCTAGTCTCTTTCCCACTGATTATTCCTTGAATTGTAGCATTACTTGAATTGTATCCATGCTACAATTTGTACTGGTTTTGCATGGGATAGAGCTGAATTTCTTCACCATAGCTTGCATGGGGCTGTGATTTGGGTTTGTGCTGGAAGCAGTGCCATTACACAGGGATGTTTCAGTAACTGGTGAGCAGCTCTTGCACTGCACTGAGGACTTTTCTCCTCCTCACCCCACTGAACCAGTGAGAGGGCTGGGGGTGCACAAGAAATGGGAAGGGATCACAGCCAGGACAACTGACCCCAGCTGACCACAGGGACATTCTGTACCATAGGACCTGCTGCTCAACAGTAAAACTGGAGGGGAGGTTGGTGGGTGGTCACTGCTCAGGGACAGGCTGGGCATCAGGCAGCTGAGGGTGAGCAATTGTTCTCATCTGCAGCTCTTGTATTTCTTGTGTTATGGGATTGTAAAGTGGGGTATGCCTTTGGTGAGCAGTATCCCAAAGAGAGAGCTTGATCTTTACGCTTTGGCTTTGTTCTCTTGCAGCCTATGGAGCTCCCCAGGTTCTTGCACAGCTGTAGCTGTGGATGGCTGCTTCTCTTGTAGCTTAGAAAAGTCCGTGCAATTGTGTGGAATATCTAAATTGGTACTTGCTGCTACGTGAAATACATGAGAAAGGTTCCTGGAGTGACTCAGAGACATGTCCAGTATTATGTTGGACAGATCACATGTCACATTTGGAAATGCCACTTTCTTGGCTGAAGAGGATGGCGCTTTTTTGTCTCTAATTGTCCTGAGAATAACTTGTTTGTGAACTCAATTTGTAAGCAACTTGATCTTGAGAAAGAAAGTGTAGTTGATCATTCCACATTGATTATTTGTAGTTCTTTGAAATGTTTTTCTCATCCAATCCCCTGCGATTTTCTTGCTTGCATAGTAGTTGAAGAACAAAAGTAAATATAAAACTGTATCAAAGTAAAATGCAAGCCCTTGCCCTGGGAGTTAGGTAATTTGGAATTCCAATAAATATCTTCAGGGAGAATGCTTGTATTAAGTACAAAGCAAATGAGAAAAAAATAAGGCTGCATACTCATATACCCATATGTTTGGCTGAAGTGATCAAACACTGGCCTGCGGTATTTTGTTCCTTGCAGACGAAGTTGAATCACACTTAAGCTAAAGGACTGGGATAGAATCTGTACTTGTTCAAAAAGCACCAAAATTCTGCAGTGGGGTGGTTCTGTTTGTGACTCTTTCTCTATGATAAACTTTTTCTAGACAGTCCTGCTTTCTTTTATTGATCATTATTACAGGGCAAGATTTGGGCATTTCTCTCTCAGCCAGGTTACCTAGAGATAAGCCTGTGATGGGTGAAACCAGTGGCTAGGTGATACAACATGGTCACTGATGGTCTCTGTCTTCTTCAGATAACTCTTTACTGATGAAAATGCTAAAATTCTGCTTTTCTTTTAGTTGTTTCTCAGAAATTTAGAGCTTAAAGTTAGAACAAGTGTGAATTCTTCTGCTTATGTTGGGGCACCCACACTGAACAACTTTATTTTCACGTTTGAAAGTACTCTTTCTGTTTACAGCACAGAGAAGTTGCTTGATTTTAACAGCTGAGGTTTCAAAAATAGTTATTCCAGCAATAAAAAATTAGTGTGTGTCCACTTGTAAGTAGACAACAACTGCAATCATTTTTGACATGTTTCAGTCTGTTTCTGCCATATTTTAAAAATCCAATGTATATGCTGCAGTCTTTGAGGAAATTTTGCTTTTTGCCTGTAAATTATCACTGTCTTTGCTTGTTTACACTCAGGGAGTTTTCCTTTATTTATTTTGTAAAAGTGTGTTGTTTAAAGTGAATGACCAAACTCAAGATTTTCTCACAATATTGAATTTAAAGTAACTGGTCTTTTGTTATTTTGTTTGAGGTGCATATTGTGATCTGTTCAGATTTTCACATAGGAAATATTTATTCCTTTCAGTACTTAGGGTTTCAATCTTTCTGAAGCAATAGCACACTAAATTAGAACAGCAGAACCTTCTTGTGACTTAGGGATTATTTCCTTTCTGGGATACATATTGCAGAAATTAAATTCAGAATTTAAGCCTTTGAATATTATAGGGAAGAGAAAGGTGCCTGTGAGAATTGTATTGCTCTTTCACAAGTCTGAGGATCTTTGACTTAAGCTGAGTTGTCTGTTCCAGGCATTAACTCCAGCTTTGATGTGGGTTTAAAATGGTATGTTCCAGTTGCAATTTCCATAATTTAATTTCATAGCTTTTCTCCATATTTTTGGTCAGTTCTGATGGTGAGCAATTTGGTGCTGTTCCAGATAAAATATATTCAAAAACCATTTGATGTCTCTCCATATTCAGAGGGTAGATTAGTTTTGCCACTCTCATGGACTGATAGTACAAGGATACGGGTGTTGCAGATGTCAGTTGGAAATTTAAAGACTGCAGAATTGACAAAGGAGTGTGATTTGTGAACCATTTGTCTCTGCTCACAGAATTCTGCTTAGCCAAAGCAGAACTGATTTCTTTTTGGTTTTGGTTCACTTCATTGTTTCCCTGCAGAGTTCCTGCAGGAACCCAGTGCTGGACCCAAGTGCAGGTAATGACATGGTGAGGAAAGTTCTTAAGTAGGCTGCAGAGGGAAATTAAATTTAAGAAAATAGAGCATATTAGTTTGAGAATATTGTTGGCTTTGTAGATTGTGCTCAGCAGGGACAATTAAGTTCATGCTTACCAGAATTTATTAATTAAATAAATTTCAAAAAGGCTTTATGAGAAGCTGAAGCTAGGTAAAATAGATGGAGTAGAGAACTATTTTGAACTCACTATTGACTGTTTGCTATTAACAGACAGGCTGTAGTCCTTTTGCCATTATTAATTTTATTACTACAGAAATCGGTCAATAAATAGCTAAAATGCCTTGGCATCTTATGAAAAATCTGGTAGAAGAAACATTTGCTTCATGATGTTAAACCTTAATCTTTTGACAGAAAGAGACAGAATGTCTTACAACTGATCTGTGAATTGCTTCTGCAGGTTTGTTCTGATTTTTAACAATAGGTGCTTAGTCTTGCTGCAGCCAGGCTACAAGGGGTGTGAGGAACACAGTAAATACTGTGGAGCAGGTGAGAGGAAAGGTTTGATTCTGAGTTATATGGTGTAAAGTCAGTTACACAAGGTGAATTTAGTGTCCACCTACATTGATGTGGGCAGCACTGACAGTCACTGAAGTACTGAACTTTAGTTCCTGCTCCGTAGTACCCCTTTCATACTACTTCAGTAGTCCTGCATTGTATTACTTCTGTTTAAAAATAGAAGGAAAAAATTAAGAAACGATTAAAAAACATATTTTACATCATTATGAAGGATTTCCACAGGTCTCTCAATTTTTTGATTAAGTATTGTGTACTGTATTAAAAATCTGCTGATATACTGAATGCAATACCACATTGTTATGGAGACATGCAACATGGGTAAACAGTTTCCTCATTATGTTTTAGACTCAGTTATACATAATGTTAGGTTTTATTTTAATTTATTTGTTATTATAAGCCTTAAACATTGTACAAATACAGTAGAGTGCCAGGCTCTTGCTGCATCAAAACATTTACAATTGTGGTAATTAAGTATGTCAGCCTGGAGCACAGCTATGGATGCATTTGCAGTGAGGCCTGGTAGTACTGTGGGCCTGATCAACTGTCAGTTCCTAAAAAATTCTTAAATTTCAGAAATGTTGAGCAGAGAAAAAACTTTACTTATAACTTTATAGTTAGTTTAATGAAAATTCACTACTCTCTTCTGAAATATGGGATATTTTGAAATTCAGTTCCCTCTCAGAGTGACAACAAATTTTATTTAGTCAGAAAAAGAACAATGGCGTTCACCTTGCAGCTGTTGTTTAGGCCAAAATTAAGGTTTCCCACGCTAGATGATTTTATTTAGTCATGTTATGACAACATAATTTTAAAATTACTCTGCTATGAGCATACATTTTTGAAAAGAAAATCAGCAAGTTAAACCAAGAAAATCCTGAACAAAACTCTGCTCTTAAAATAGCATGACTGAAGTAATATAAAAAACTGTTTCAATTTCTAACATACCAAAGCAGCTTCACTGATTTATCTAATGAATTTTGCTGGTTTCTTTCTCTTGAAATCAGTGCCTGATTTTACTAGAGTAAAATCTAGTCTAAGAAGTTTTGTAGAAATAGAGATTTCGGTTTGCTCCATCATTAAATGATATGGGGATATATGTCAGTAAAGCTATAGCATTTGAAGGAGATTTAAAGCTGCATCATTATAGGGAGACAATTTTTCATTTTTCAAAATTATTTTCAAAGCTGTACTAAAGTAAGTTGACTGGACTTTTCCATAAAGAAACTCCTAGATGAAAATTTGAACAAAAAAACTTGGAACTAAGTCATGATTGCTTTATAAGATACTCTGTGTGAAGTATACTTTGCTTTTGATTACACTGAGTGAAGTCTGTGCTCCTGTGGTATCCCAGACAATTATGTGCCATGTAATAATTTCCTTGTTGAGTCAGTCACTCCTGCTCTGATACTGCTCATCTGCACCACAAACGGTGAGCACAAGCTGGAAAATGAGGAGTTGTAGTGCTTAAATGCTCTCAGTTCATCCTGTTTAAAGCTGAAGTCTTCAGTGGTAAGCAGAAAATGAGCATGTAATATTAAATTCCAGGTTCAGCATATTGTTCCAGTTTGCCAGAGTATGTGCAGTGAGGCTCAGCCAACTTCCCATCTGCCACAGTCATCAAAAATAATTGTGTAATGGGATAATGGTACAGCTCTGCTCATGTTGGACTGGCTGGTAGAAACCAAACCATAGTTAATAAGAAAATGAGTACTGTGAAACAAAGTTTCCACTTGACAAGATTTTGTGCTTTGAGACAGAACCTCAGGTAGTGAGTATTTACTTTCCTTTTGTTGAAGGTAAATTTGCCTCACCTCATAGTTCATAAGTAAACTATACTGCACTATTCATCTCTAGTGGAAGACTTTGAAAATCAATAATAAAATTAATTTTGAAAATTCTGCTAGCTTTTATTTGATCATGATGTTCAACCAGTATGAGTTACCTTCAGCTGATCTCATTTTTAGGATGGCATGAATGGTTACGGACACAAGAGTGTAAGTTCAGTGATTTAAGGTGCACATGGCTTGATAAAACCATAAGAACTGATCATTTGTAGTATCATTTATCCTGGTATCCACAGGCCTTTCTAATAAGATGTGAGAATACTTATTTTGTCTTTGATTGTGATGAATTTTTTCTGAGAGTGAACAACTGCAAGGCTGTGTTTCTGAGTCTGGAGACTGGCAGTTTCTGTGTTTTCCTTTGAAGTACCACAGTACAATTTCAAAGCATGAATTCATTTTCAAAACTATGTTTAACAATCTTGTGATCAACAGTGAAATTCATAACAACTGTGTTAAACTGGGGGAGTACTGTGGGCCCCAAGAAGTGGATACTGTACAGATTATGAATGGAGAAAAAGAACTTCTTAAGGAGCAGAAGAAAAGGAATTATCTCCCTTTTTTTCTCCCCTGTATATTTAAGCAGCAGTATGTCTACCCACTCAGTGGGGAAGGAAGGAAGCCGTAGAAAGAAAAGATATTTTAATTTTTCTGCCTATCTACAGCTAAAGACAAGAGGAGATCTGCTTTAATTCTGCCTGCAAACAACCCTCTATTACCCAAGCCTGTAACAGTTGTTAGTCTAATCATCAATCTGATACCAGATAAAGAAAGATATAGAAAAGAATGCTCAAAATTCAAGTTTGGAGAGCTCTACATTTCCTTTGCCTTTTACCAGGGACTGCTGTTTTATAAGAAGCTCTTTTTTTTGTTACTTTTGAAGCATTATGGTGATAGTTGTTTTCTAGTCTTTCTGATTTCTCAAATTAACTTCTTTCGTATCTCTGCTTTTTCAGAATTTTTCCTGCTGTGTTCATGCTCCTGATTTTCAAAATGTGACTGTTAGAACAGCCTTCAATATATCACTTCTGGTTTCTCTTTGGTATCATATTCTGCTTATACCTCTATACTATCTCTATTTTGAAACTGTAGTTGAATTGCCTTTTCTCTTTCTTGTTTTTTACCTCCTGTTTGAGATAATCTCTACAAGAAGTGATAAAAATTCTTGCATCTCCTTGAAGTAGCAGAATGAAAGAGCAGAGACTTCAGAGAGCAGAATCCATGAGAACAGAAACAGATACTGGAAACTGACAGCACAGAAGAGATGTGAGCTCCCCAGTGAGAAGGGATGTGATGCTTAGTTCAGGGATAGACCTAGGACTTGCCTAGCTCAGGGAATTGTCATTACAAGGCCTGTGTGCCCGTGCTTTCCTCTGGTATCTCAGAAGGGACATGCTTAGTGCATACCTGGCTGGTCCTTGCAACTGGGATGGAAAGCAGGGTTATTGAGCAGTTAGTGAGTGAAAGGGCTGTGGGAATTGCAACCTGAGAAGTGTGCTGGAGCAGAGGGAGCAGGAGATACTGCTGGAGCCTCTTTGGACAGTGGAGTGGAGAAGCAGGTCACTCAGCCTGCAGGCACCTCCAGCTGAGCTGCCACATGCAGATCCATCCACACCATCTTCTCATCTGTGGCATAGAAATAACCCCATCATGTTGAACTTCAAACACTGTAGCCTGCTGAATGTCCAGCTCAGGCAGATGTGCTGGCTCCTGAGAGATGAGTGCATTGCTGTAGTCCAGTATCAGCAATGATGGGAGACACAGGGAAACTCAGAGAGCTGGTCAGAAGAATCCAAATTTATGGTGGACTACATATGCTTATATACTATTCTAGGAAGGCTGGTAATGTTCTACTACTGTGATTGAGTTAATCATCACATAAACAAACTTAGACATTTTAGAAAATCTCTTGCTTGCAGAATTTGATGTAATTTTCTTTTTTGGTAATTCAGTCTGATTTAATCTTCAGCTGGTCTTGATTTAATCCTCAAAGTTCTGTTTGCTCTTGCCAAGGCATCCTGATCATCAAATCTCTTATGCTAACCAGGTCCAAAGTCCATCATCTGTCTTGTGTGTCCCAATAGTCCAGGACCCATTCAGCAGATTTCTCTGTTACTAATGCCAGGTAGAGAATATGATACCTATGATACAAGCTTTTCTCAGGACATTATTACCTCAAGACAGCTGCTGCTTCTGTGAAGTGTTCACAGAAATGAGTGTTTATTATAGGTTTGTACTTAAAAGGCTGTAGCTGATGTGTTTTAGTCTATTTGCAAGTATCATAGAACATTCTATTCCTCTGCTCCCTGCCCTGCACAGATACCCAAATAAAGTTCAAAGTGACTTTAGTATTGCCTGCCAAATATTACCTTCTTGAGGAATATACTTAGTTGTGGGAAGCTGTACGACCGTTAAACTTTGCTTTTCTCTTTTCAGGTCTTGGGCTAAATTTAGATGAACTCCCTGCTCAGATGAGTTTCCCCGACTGGCCTGAAATGAAGAAAAAATTTGCATCCATATTTGCACAGAAGACACAGGCTGAGTGGTGCAGCATATTTGATAGCACTGATGCCTGTGTGACCCCTGTTTTATCCTTCGAGGATGCTGCCTCACATCAGCATAACAAAGAGAGAAGTTCTTTTATCAAAAATGATCAGGGAGAGATAAGTCCTAGACCTGCTCCTGTTCTATCAAGGACTCCTGCTGTTCCATCATGTAAAAGAGATCCTTTTATAGGAGAGCACACAGAAGAGATACTTCTAGAATATGGGTTTACTAAGCAAGAGATTGATAAACTTCATTCTGATAAAGCTATAGAATTGAAGGACCTAAAAGCTAATTTATAATCTCTGACTGTGCATATGAGATAAATTTCAGGATGATACTGTAAGCTTTTATGCTTTAAAATTTAACATATGACAAATAAGTGATGGCATAATATTGCTTTTAAATAGTTTATATTTTTTAAATTATTGCTATTTTAAAGTTAATTTGAAAACAGACTTATGTACTTGTGTACCTGGATGATCTGTTATCTAGAATGATGCTATAATTGTGTTCTGAAGATCTATACAGTTTACTTGGTAAGCACCTGTAAACTCTCAGAATGTTGCTTAAATATTGTATCCTTTGGTTTGATTATTTTAATTCTTGGTTACACCATTGATTTGTAATACATGTTGTAATTACTTGAAAGCAATTATTTAATAAAATATAGTTATATTCTTCTTAAGTGAGTGATTGTGTTGTTTATTCATGAATTAGAAGGGATTTTTTCTTGTTTTTCATATTAATTAATTTGCTTTATCATGCTGAAACTATGGTATAATTAATGCTATTTTCTTATGTGCTGCTGCAGAGCTATTATCTCAAAGTTGATCTGTGTAACAGCCTGACCACATTTTCTCAATGCAGTCTCCTTATTATATATTACATTCAGAATATCACCTTGGCTAGAAACTAAATTCAGAATCAGATTTTTTTATTTGTAAAATATCTGCCAACTAATAATCCTTTCCTCTCCTTATGGAAAAATGGTAGGCAGCTTTGTTGCACAGGTTTTAAACAATGGTTATTCCATTTTGGTTTTCATGTCCTTCAAACTTAAACTTTCAATTGAAACTGCCTCTTTCGAGACAGAAGAAAATATGCTTTTAAAAAGAATTAGTTATATGGCATTAATACAGTATTGTCCATTCCAATGTGTGAGGAGTTAAGACATGAAGGGTTGGGTGTTTTGATAATTTTTTCTGTGTTTTGCTGAAGATTGGTTTGTTGGTTACATAGGCTTCCAAAGCTCAGCTATACTTTAGCTCATTTTACATATGTTGTGGCAAAAATGTCAACATTATTACTATAAAAAACTCTTTTACATTCTACTGCAAAAACCCCAGCCTGGAAGCAAGAATTATCTAGAAGGTCCTGGCAAGTTGCCTAAATCATCAGCAAAAACACCTGAAGTTTCCAGCTGATAATCAGTCTAGTGTAAGTTACTGAGCAGTATACACAGTTGCCGTAGGACTTGACAAGTTTCTTAGTCCCAAATATAGCTGATTGTGTTGGAGAAAAATCAGCGTTGTCAAATGTGATGTCCATTATGGATAAGTTTTGAAACTAAAATGATTCATGTCAGTTTAAAACCTTGTGACCCATCAGGATAGGATGGGTCTACTGCCTCACTCAGGTGGCTAACCTGAAGGGTACAGTTTGGGAAGGGTCACTACAGGTTTCTTTTAAGGCCTTCCCCTGGCAAGTAAGACTTAAAAGCCCACCTCTAAGTAATTTGGATACTCTCTGTTTTCAGAAACCAAGAAATAATCAGTTCTTTTGAGGACAGTACACAGCACATACAAACAAGTACTCATCAGTTGCTGCTTGACAGATTTCTGTCAAGCTCTGTATCTGCCTCTAATGCTCAAGGGCAATGGATAGGTTCACTTACTCATCCTTAACGAGGTGCGTTGAAATCCTTTTCCAGACAGATACAGATTTTTCCCCCCAGGTTAGTCAGCCTGATGCTCATGTTTGCTGAACGGAAAGACGAGGATTGGGTTCCTGGTGTCACTGCCGTCTTAGAGCAAGAGGAACAGCTTTGTGTCAGGCTAATCCTGTGCCTGGACCATGTGATGTATGTTCCCGTTATATGTGTGCTTCATGCGTAAACAGAAATGCCTTAGTTGTGGATAGTCGGGAGCAGTGCAGACACCCAAAAGCTCAGATCAGCTAATGTGAACACACACTTCCCCGCCCCCTTCCTGGCATAACTTGTGATCGCAGAGCCATGAAAGTATGTGAGTCCCTCCCCCAGCACAGACCGATCCCACCCGGCATATGATCCGGCCCCATGTCAGCCGGAGCAGGCAGCACCAGCTTGCCACGGCACCGCTCGCAGCCAGAGCTATGACCTTAACGGAAGAGAACTTCCACGGGGCTCTTCTGCCCACCTCTGGAGTGGCCAAGGCCGACATGGATGGCACCAGAGAGAAGGAGGAAGCTCCGAGGCAGGCAGTGATGAGGACTGGAGCAGCAGTGCCAAGGAGGCGAGCGGTGGGAAGGCTGATCATGCACAGCATGGCCATGTTCGGCCGGGAGTTCTGCTATGCCGTGGAGGCCGCCTTTGTCACGCCGGTGCTGCTCAGTGTAGGGCTGCCCAAGAACCTCTACAGCCTCGTGTGGCTCATCAGCCCTATCCTGGGCTTCGTGCTGCAGCCCGTGGTAGGTTCAGCCAGTGATCACTGCACCTGTAGCTGGGGCAGGAGGCGACCTTACATTCTGGGTCTGGGCATCATAATGCTGTTAGGCATGGCTTTGTACCTCAATGGGGACGTGATGATCTCAGGTGAGTGAGGGGCATGCGCTGTGCTGACAGACAAAACTCATCCTAGCCTTTCAAATCAGAAAAAGGAGAGGGTTTCCCCTTTTCCTTCTTAAAATGCACTGTTAAAATGTGGTATCATGTGACTTGGGTGCAGGAGCTGGGGAGCACTGTAATTCTTGTGTACATTCAGTCCTAACACTGCATGTTATGTGCCCTGTGGATAGTGTTCTGTAGTCTGTGCATGTGATGGCAGTCCTGTAGTATGTTGGTTTGGTTGTCTGATAAGCTCATACAGGTAAAGATTTGCTAAGGCCATAGAAGTTTTTTATGAGCTAAGATCTACCTTGTTAGCTTAAATTGATAGTATTGTTTTTGTGATGTAATACATATCCAAACTGAATCCCTGTTCATCCCTGCTTTAGCTAGATTAGTATTCAAAATACTCGTCTTTAATTATTGCAGCACTGGCTTGACTCCTGTGTTGTGCTGGAGACAAACCAAAATCCTTAACTGCACGGAAACCCTGTTGCAGCTGAAACATGCAAAATCAAATAGGAGTGACATCTATGTTGTTACATTTTAGCTTGGGATGCAGCTTCTTAAAGTCTTGATACAAAGTTGCTGACTAGGCAAATGGGGGAGGTGTGTGTTTTTTGGATTGATTTATTCTCTCTTCCTCCATATTATTGATGTCAAATATACTTGTTTCCATTGACCCAGAGAGAGATGTTGCAGTCAACTCTTGATTATCTAAAACAATGTAAGGGTTGGACAAAGAAAATAAACGTAAAGTATTACAGAATGCATGTGCTAGGCTGTCATACCAGAGCATGCCTTGAAGGTGTAAAGGAATAGATTAAGGATATTGATGCTCTTGGTCATGGAGCTTGAAGCATTCTGAGCATGTGCTGACTCAAGGCAGTAAATCAACCTAGCCCAGCTCAGCACCACACAGACTCAGCTCTCCTGCTTCTCTGATGAGATTCTGGTGTCACAGGACTCTCTTGTGTAACCAGTCGTTATTTAGATTTTGAGGTATCAGGAAAGACTAAATGTGGTTTTGCAGAACATGGCACTGTTGCTGTCAGAATGAGGGTCTTTTTCTTTTTTTAGCTTTCATCGATGAGAGAGACAAGCAGCGGACGTGGGCAATAGTCATTACCATGCTGGGAGTAGTACTTTTTGATTTTGCAGCTGATTTTATTGATGGTCCCATCAAAGCATATTTATTTGATGTCTGCTCTCATCAAGATAAAGAGAAGGGTCTGCATTACCACGCCCTCTTTACAGGTACACTGATCCCTTCTTTTCCTCCCTACCTCTCAAAGGAGGGGAAGGTAATTGCATGGATTTTATCCTCACTGTTTCTAATCTTGAATGAACTGATCATCTGATCCTGCACTTTAGTCACGAGACTTTTGTTTTCATTACTCCAGAGAGCAGCAACTTGTGATTGCTGCTACAAGAATTCTGAAGAAGGCTGCAGGCACAAATAATTACAGCAACACAGGAATGATTTAAGAGTAGTTAGTTATTTTAAAAAGCAAAGTAGTGTTTGTTCTGTTCAGCTGTTTTGGGGTTTTTTTCAAGTTTCTGCTGAGGCAAAAATTAATGGATGTAGCTTGTTTCATTGCTATTGCACATAAAAATAACATTTTTGACTCGTTATGTGACAAAAAACAAGAGCTGCACAAACCAATTGATTTCCATTCTTCAGCAGTGCTCCAGTATGTGCTGTATAGAAACAGGAGTTCTGTGCAAAAATTCAAAAATTCACAACTCCCACAAAATAAGTCCAAGTGGTTCAGTTCAAGTTCCTGCAAATGAAGTTAACAGCTTCATTTGCCTTTGTACATTTTTGGAACATTGCCGAGTTACAGAAAGACACAAAACTGTCAGAACAAGTTTGAAGGAGGGACACAAAGTTGATAAGGGCACTGGAGCACCTCTTCTATGAAGATGGGCTGAGAAAGTTGGGGCTGTTCAGCCTGGAGAAGAGAAGGCTGTGTGGAACTTTCCAGTATTTGAAGGGGGGCCACAGGGAAGCTGGAGAGGGTCTCTTCTTTAGGAGGATGAGGGGAAATTTAGGCTGGATGTTAGGAAGAAATTCTTCCCTGTGAGGGTGGTGAGACACTGGAGTCGGTTCTCCAGGGGGGTTATGGATGACCAACCCTGTCAGTGTTCCAGGCCAGGTTGGGTAAGGCATTAAGCAGCCTGGTCTAGTTGGAAGTGTCCCTGCCAGTGGCAGGGTGAGTCTAGATGATCTCTAAGGTCTGTCCCAACCCCTGAACATTGATTCTATGAAATCATTTGTACAATGTGAGCCCTGTGTTGAGGAAATGCACAGGGAAGACATGTAAGGCTGTGTAACTGTGAAGTGACTGCGGAGGAACCTCCTGCCATGTCTGAAAGTAATCCTGTGAAAGCACTAGACAAAAAGCAGACTATATGAGAAGTGATGCAATCTTTGTTACAGTAGATTTTTGTGGCTACTGAGCCCCCAGCAGGAGCAGAGACATGTAAACTCAGTAGCAGTTACTCTGTTCAAGGAGGGAGGTGTAGTAGCTACTGACAGCAGGCTGATTTTGGACACATGAAATACCTATATCCAGGAACATGGTTTATAAGGGAATCTTAAAGCCACATGGGAATGAAATCTATATTATCTGTTAGAAACAGATAAAATGTTAAAGAAATACTTGTTTGGAAAGAGAGAGGAGTGAGTCTCTGTGTATATTCAGCACAACTCTGGTTGCAATTTTTTTGGATGATACTAAAAAGTCTCCAAGTTTGAAGCTACAGATTTAGCTGATTCAGTGTACTGAGCTGCAAAAGGGGATGTAGGACAAATAACATGAAATAAGACTGGGGCAGAGTGCATGACTTGGTCCAGCATCTTGTGCTCTCCACAAAAGTTCATCTTAACCCTTGTTAACAGAAAGTTCCTTGTCTGGTATTGAAATACTCCCTTGATTGTGTTCTATAGCCTCCTAAGGCAGTCTTCTCCAGCAATTCACTGGCCTTGGTGTTTGTTTTCCCTAAACTGTAATATTAATATCCATTCCTTACAGTTTACATTTATCATTCTCCATCTTATCTCTATTAGACACAGACAGCCATTTTCCCATTTCTTTTCCAGTTTCTGTTTTAGGTATTGTTTATTTTTCCTACTTTAGTTCCTTCTTTCCTTTTATATATACTTATTATTTCTAAGACTTTGCTGTCCAGTTTGCCTTCAGTTTAGGGTTTAAACATGAAACTTGATAGCTTTGCAGTTATGAAACCCATGGCCACTTATTCAACTGGAAGAAAGAGTGCACACATCCAACAACTCAACATTCAGGCTGCATTGCAATATCATAATGCTTCCTTTTCAAAACATCACGCAAAGATGTTTTGAAAACGTCAAACATGTCAAACATTCTGTCTGCAAACATACACTGAAAATACGTTGTGTAGATTTTCCTTAAAAAGTTATTAATAGTGTAATTGTTTTTTATGAGAACAAGCAAGGATACAGTCCCTGTGAAATGCCACAGGACACAATGAAGGAGGGCCACAATCAGACCCAGCAGGGCAAAGAAGGTACAGAAAGCCCAAAATGAAACCAAAATCCCATGTTTTATTGGGGAAGCAAGTACAGGTGCTTTTAGTTTCTGTTAGATGCAGGGTTTTGCTGTAGACTGTTACCAGTTCTCCTAAGCAGAAGGGTAGAAATGCTTCCAAGTTCTTGGAAAGTGCCTATCCTGTGGAACTCCCAGCCATCCATCCCCCAGAGCCACCTGGTTAACAAGGTGTCAGGTACCTAAAGGTACCATCCCTACCAGAGCTCTGTACTGAATGTAACAGAGAACAAATTCCTGGGCATCTCTGTGTGCACTTATAACAAAGAGAAGAAATTGTAAAAAAACCCAAAGGGACTGAATTCTGGGTTTAATAAATTCAAGGCACAAAGTATCATTCTCATTTTACCCTTTAGTCTACCTCTTCTGAGAAAATTAGTAAATGGGATTACACACTTGTATTTGTTCCTTTCTGTTTTCTTTTCCAAGTGGTATTGTACTTGGATTTGTATAAGTACAAAACAATGCCTTTGGGTTTATTTCCTTTCTTTTTAAATTTAACATGGAAGTAGTATTTCTGTTTGCACTAAACTAAATAAAATACATTTTACGAATTCTAAACTATAGAAACTCTCAATATAATTTTAAGTGTTTGTTCTGTGAAAATAAAAAAAAGAAAACCACATAATTTTTTTGTAGGATTTAATTAAGTTGCATTATTTACCATTTCAAAGAAAATAGAGCTTGAAAGAGTCAAGAAAAGAGATGGAGCCTATTTTGCTGTGTGTTCAGGCAATTTCTGGAGAGCTCTGCCTGACAGATCTGGGGAGATTATTCAAGAGATGTTTTAGTAACTGCTCATGTATGCATGTATGTGATTAGCTCAGTACTCCTATTTCTTGTGATAAATATCTGAAGAGTGATCATTCCATCATTTCTAGAGGGCATCACATATTGAGGGTATTATTTACTCTTTGTTTATTTTGTCAATGCCACTAGACATTTTTTTTTTCTTTTCTTTCCCCCACCGTTGTAGGTTTGGGAGGAGCCCTGGGTTACCTTACAGGTGCTATGGATTGGGGTCAAACTATACTGGGATATACCTTGGCATCAGAATTCCAGGTGATTTTCTTCTTCGCAGCCTTGGTTTTCATAATCTGCCTTACTGTACATCTGTGCAGTATTCCTGAAATTCCACTCAGATATGAAAATGAAGAGGCAAAGTTCTTGTTGGAAGTGACTGAACCCCATAAATACAACTCCATAGAGGAGGAAATAAGGAATGGTCACTTAAAATCAACATGTACCGAAATAAAGGCTGCAGCCAAGCCAGGGAAATGCGCGGCTGCGTCACGCACAGAGGTGAGTGCAGAGATGATTTTATAGGTCATATCTTGGCATCCTTGGAGACCCCTTAATTAGCTAATCCTGATTGTTTGCTAATGGAGTCCTTTCACGGGCACAGAAAAGAACACTCCACCAGGATACAGAGACAGGAGAAAGCCTGCTTGCCTTTTTTTTTTGCCTTTTTTTTTTCTTTAGAAAGTATTGCCAGCAAGAGGCACGAGGCCAGCTAGTTCTGAAGCTCTGATTCACTGGCAGGGATAAGGGAGGACCTGGCTCGGTTTTCTGCTTGATGTCAGTGTCTTGATGGCCTCCTTATGTGAATTTTGTAAATAGGATCTACTTTGTCCTTTAGTCTTGATATAATTAGCATAAAATTGTGGACAAAGTCTACAGACCATGAATCGTTGGTGTAGGTCTCTAATTCTCACTGAAGTCCACACAGTTTTGTACATAGTACATGTGAAATGTGTGGCATTTGGGTTTTCTGCTGCTCAACATTTCATTGAGCACTAATGTGTTTAAAATTGCTACTTCTACAGCCATGCTACCTTGCTACCAGAGTTTGAGTTTTATTTTGAGTGATATTGTAGCTGTGCCTTTGGCAAAATTTTGAGGTGTGAGAAAACAGTGAGTACTTTTAAATCCTGACTGTTATTTTGTTTCTGATGCATCTTTATGAAAGATTTCTTCAATCTAAGGCACCTAGGAAGAGGTGAATCTACCATAAAAATATCTAGAGATTTCTAGCATGATGTTGAGAACAGATGATCATTTTTACTGTTTGGTTGATGGTTTTTAGTGCTAGAAATCCTCATGGCTATCTTATGGTACCCTAGGTAAGCAAAGTATAACACAATATGAGTGTGTCTTATAACACACTAACACATATAACACAACATGTGTGTCACACAATAAGTGGTGATGCAATTGCTTCTTATTTTAAAACCCCTTTTGATTTCTTGGCATTATGCATATGAATCCCTGATACACAGGTTTGATAAATCAGGTAAAACATACTAAGCATGTGCAAACAGTTATAAGTAAGAAAGCAATAATCTTGTTTAATCTGTAAGTAAAAGGGATTTATTATCTTTTACTATTTGTAATTTGTTTTATAACAGCACTTGGTATTTCTAACTGGAAGAAAAATATTATTACACCAGATGCAAGACATATGAAATAAGCATTGCCTGATGAGGCAAACATGGAGTGGGGCAGACAGCAAGGCAGCAGTTGTGGGGAGAATCTGACAAGAGCACTGTGATGCTGTCTGAGCTTCCCCACTGCAGGCCAGCTTGAGAAGCCAGCATCCTTCACCAGCACTGTTCACTCTGAGCATCCTCCAAATTATTGGAGATGCTGAGCCTCATTGATTGCTTGGACCATGTAGGCTCTAAAAAAAGAGAGAAGGCAAATGAAGATGAGAGAGCGATGCAGTGAAAGTGGAGGGGGCAGACTGTGGTTTGGGGTAGCCTCTGCCTTGGGAATAATTCCATGGAGTCAGTAACATGAGAAACGTGGAGTTCCGTGTCTAGCACCGGAGCTGAAGCTGTGGTGGCGAGCCTGTGCCATTGCCCTCCTCTCTGCCCAGGCTGGGCAGCCTCTTGGAGTCCCCCAGTGCTTTGATCAGCCTCGTGTTTCTTTGATGTGCATTTCTTTGTGTGTATGAATTCTAGACACTCAGTGCTTTAATGATCTGTCTCCTGTGGCACATGTTTGCTGAGTTCATTCATTACTGTAATCACTTCCTTGAAGAAATGGTTTGGCTCCCTGTTTTTCTGTCTCCTTTTTTTTAATTGCAGGCATCATGGCTATATTTCTTCTAAATTAAGGCCTATGTTCTCACATGCTAATAGTTAACATGATTATTAATGAGATTTGACCAGTTACAGTATGAACAGACACCCAAAGCAATTAGCCTTGTATTCTTTTGAATGGTGCCAAATTATTCAGGGTCCACTGCCATAAAACCCAAGTCATATTGCTTCCTCTGTATTCTTATCATCTTATGCCCTGAGTTGCAGTGATTTTGTAGAGATTATTTGGTATTATTTGGTGAGCTTTTGAAGGATAAGGAGCTTAAACAGAGCCAAACTTCAGCACATTATTTAAATTAGCATGCAGTTTGTGTACTGGTATGTTTTGAATGTGCCCATTAAACGTTTTTGGTTTCTATTTCCACTCTCTGGAATATCTAAACAGAAAGAAAATATTTCTATATAGCTGTCAAATTATTGTTTGTAATCACTGCAGTGTCCTTTGTAATGGAGTGACCTCATCTTAAAACTTTGATTGGAAAGGCTATTTTAAAAAGCAGGGTGGAAGAATTACAAACTAAATAAAGCCAAGTCAAACGATAGTAATTATCCTTGAAATAACACTAATGAGTCAATCTGGAATTCTTTTGTTTTCTTTTTATAATTGTAGAAGAATATAAAGCTTACCCTGTTTAAAAAAAGACAGTGATGCCAAGAGAAATTCCAAGGGATTTGGACAATATACAGTCCAAGGTGGAAGTCAGCAACTTGAATTTTGGCATTCCTATGAGGATTAAAAACCTCACACTGAAGCAAAGTATTTTCCAACTTTATATGTGGTGATTATTCATAGAATAGCTTGCAGCATAGCCTAGTTCAAAGGAAAGTGGAATTGTGAAAAGTACAAGACTGAAGTGAGATTTGTTAACCAGCACCAGCTAAGCTTTGATTGTGAAATGAGTTATTTCTCCCATGGTATGAGGTGTTCAGATGCTGGAGCTCACATTCTCTGTGTGCTACCATGGGGAACTACAGCTTCTCCCAGCTTCAAGCACAGTGCATAGTGGAAAGCTCATTATATGCCCTAAGAGGTAGAAGTTTCCCTAGAAAAAGAAGTTTCCTAGGGAATTTAGCACATAGAATGGAAAGGGAATAACTGACACATTTTAATTTTCAGGAAGTATTTTGAGCATAACTTTTTTCTGCGGCAGCTTTAAAGTTTCAGTGTAAAGCTGATGGTCTCTATAAAGAAATAACTTCTGTTTGTTTCTGTTGTTGGTTCATTGGTTTGGTTTTTTTTTTAATTCTCTGAGTCTGCTTTGGCAGAAAATTTCCCTGTGATTCTACCTGTAAATAACTGTCCTACTGATTATAACAGCAAAAAAGTTACATTCCTGCTGGTATACTCCATCTCTTCTATAGTTTCTATGCATTTTATAAATTGAAGAAAACTAAGTATCCAAGCAACCCTTCCTAGCAAAAAAGAAAAGTCTTTGAAAATTTAGCAATGCAAAGATATACTAAGGCCTTCTTCATTTGCTGTCAGCTATTTCATTAGCCTTCAGGACAATAATACTGTATTATTCTTGAATGTTTGCTTTTAGGAAAAAAGGCAGATGACCCTTAAATCACTCTTGAAGACACTTTTAAGCATGCCATCCCACTATCGCTGTCTGTGTGTGAGCCACCTCTTTGGATGGATGGCTTTCCTGTCCAACATGCTTTTCTTCACGGATTTCATGGGACAGGTAAAGCATAAAATACTCTCACTACTCCTTCCTTGTAGCATCTCCTCCTCCATCAAAAAGAAATGAAATGGGGTTACTATCCTGAGGAAATTACACTGGTGTCAGAGCCATTTATATCTGGATGGCTCAACAATAGCTTTGTAAACCAGCTAATTAAGGTCAGGCCCTTGTTCCAAGCCTGTCTGGGGAAATCACTGGGGAAAAACCTTCAGTATTTGTAAGGCTATTTGTGTCTAAATGTTCCAAGTGAAGCTCTCAGAGCTGGTCCAAACACATCCATTTTCTGCTTTGGCTTCGGAGTTGCTCCTAGATGGGCAGGTTTTCTAGCTGGGGCAGTGCTTGGATGCAGCTGGCTTTGTCCTGGTCTGTGTGCAGCATCCACACAAAGCCCCTCACCTGCACTGCAGCCTCCCTGGCCTCTTGCCATGCAGCTCTTTGCACACAGGGAGCTACTTGGTAGCACAAAGTTTTCTCTTCCTGCATTTGTCTGTCCTGAGTCCCTTTTCTCAGCAACTGTTTGCCTTCACAACACCCAGTGGTGCCTTTTCCGTGCCATTCCAAGGGACTGTATGTATCCCTTGATTCTTGCCTATATGGATGTCTCTGCCTCCTTCCTTCCAGAGTATGAATATGGTCCTGGCACAAATCTCTCACTGCCACTCCCTGCTCTTCTGTGGTTTCCATGCAGTATTCCCATTTCCTTGCCTTTTTTGTCTTTGTAGGCAAGGCAAGAGGGACGGGGTTTTTCTCTGCAGTGTAGATGAACAACTGAAAGAAAAAAGTTTTGCTTGTCTAGAAAAGTAACTGAATAAGACAATAACTGTGTGGAAAAATGAGTGTATTGACGTAAACCTGAAAGAGAGACCAGAAAAAAAAATTAGATAAATTAGGGAAAGAAAGGCTAAGGCAAGAAGACGGAGAGAAGAGAGAAAGTTAGTTGAAAGTGAGACACCCAAAGGATAGAAGAAAAATGAGCTGATGTAAAATAGACAGTCCAGGAAAAGGCAGAGGGTAAGAAATGAGGCAGAACCGGGGATGTGATAGTTCAGGAGATGTGAGTGTGGAACCTGGAGAATTACAATAGGACACTGCTTAAGAGATTTCTTGGGTGCTCCCTACCACGTATGGGGCTCTGTGCCCATAACAAGGAGGCATTCCCTCGTGCAGCTCCCTGCCTCCTGTGACTTTTGTGGTCTCTTTCAGGTTGTGTACCATGGGAATCCCTATGCACCTCACAATTCCACACTTTACCTTACCTACAAAGCAGGGGTAGAGATGGGATGCTGGGGACTGTGCATCAATGCAATTTCTTCATCAGTCTATTCTTGTAAGTACCCATTAATAAACTCCAACATAGTGTTTGCTGTTTGCCATTGTTTAAAAATCATAAAGGGATGCCAAATTACCTGGATTTTTTTCTACATTAAAGCTTTAAGGAATGTTACATTCTCAGCATTGTTAGAAACTTGTATCTTAGCACAAACAGTTCCTGACCACATGATGAGGGGTGACTTTGGAAGTAGGACATTGTTCTGCATATGAGCTGACACTGAACACTGAAAATAATTCTGAAATTAAATGCCACACCAAATTCTTAGGTGCTCTTTCACCTAGCAATGCAGTAGCTATAGGCTCTCAAAGGTGACCTATCCCCATCTGCATTCCCCATGCAGAAGGTCTTGCCAGAAGCTTGAATCTTGCTCTCCAAAATTATGTGTAAACATGCTAGCACAGGTAGATTTCACCATAACTCTTCCCAAGGATTAAAAAAGTCTTGTGATCCGAAAAGTTGAATAAGTAGCATTTTGGGGGTTGATTTGAGCATCTAAAAGAGAATTGAGGGAAATGTTTTCACCTTTGGAGCTTAACTGCAGGCATTTCTGTGTGGCCTTTCTGTGGATGAACATCAGCAAAAGTATCTCTGGGTGCAGCTGCAGTGTGAGCTGCAGGTTGAGCTCAGGGTGGTGTGAGCAAGTATTCTTTGCCAAGTTTATACCTACAATAATTTGAGGTAATTTTCAAAATCATTAAGATAATCTCCTTCATTGCAATTTACAAAATACTGTTTTTTTCCTTAAAAGGAACTCCCTGATAAAATTGACCTATTTTTTTTTTTTAATCTTATCAGCATTTTTACTTTCTTTTCACAGACTTGCAGAAAGTCCTTCTGCCATACATAGGATTAAAGGGACTTTATTTCCTTGGATATCTACTTTTTGGACTGGGTACTGGATTAATTGGCTTGTTTCCCAATGTCTATTCCACTCTGGCTCTTTGTTCGCTCTTTGGAGTCATGTCCAGCACCTTGTACACAGTGCCATTCCACCTCATTGCAGAGTACCACAGGGAAGAAGAGGTGAGTGCAATGTCTCAGGAAGCTTTAAGTTTAAATCTGTCTGTGTCTGTTCAACCTGTTTTGGGGTTAAACTGGATAGAAATGGTGAGCAGCTTTTAATTTTAATTTTGAACTATTAATAATGACACATATGAACGGGAAGTTTCTGTCAGAGAGAGTTAACAACCCAGCTCCAAACTCTCCAAACAGGCCTCCCATGAAAAAATAATTATTTATCATCACATTTGAAACAAAGCCAATCACAGTACATGTTCGGGAAGTAAGCAGGTAACAGGGCTCCACTTGTGTTGTCTTCAAGTCCTACCTTCCTTATATCCTTCCTTACAGCCACGTTAGCTGAGGACTTATGAGTGCCTGAGGTTAACAACAAGCTTGTAAAGGCTGTCAGAATTTTTAGTTAACTGCAAAGTGTTACAAAAGTTCTTAGCTAATAAACAAATGACATTCAAGTAGAAACAGCTTTATATGGTTCAGTATTAAATCACATACCATATTATCATTATCTTTCTAAATGTCTGTGGTTTTGTCCTGCATGGCTTCAATCCTGTTGCCAAAGAAAATCTGGAAAAACTTGCATACCTTGTATCATGTTACTGGGCACAGCAGGACCTTCATGTATTGTAAAGTGTTGAGTTCTTTAATGGAAAAGTCGTCTCAAGTCTCTTAAGTTAGTCAAACAGCTGGAAACAAGAAAGATTTAGGAGAGTTAGAAAAAATTAGGAAAAGTTCTCAGTATATCTTAGGACATCTGAAGAAATTAATAAAGGCAATGTTGAACCATTGGAAAAACACATAAAACATTGTTGAAAGCAGCACAGGACTAGATCAAGTGCTAGACAACCTGTCCTACTGTTCTGTACAGCTTTCACCAGCACCCTCTGAGTAATGAACACAACAAAACTCTTTAATTATTCTGCTGAAGGTTGGAGGATGTCTCAAAGTGATTAAATATTTCAAAGCTGTGATTCCTAATTTTTCAGTCAATTTCTTTGCTCCTTCCAACAGAGAATGATCACGAAGTGTTATAAACACAAAACAAAAGACTGGGAATGAGCCCAGGTTAGGGTGAAATCTCAATTCTTACCTCAGGTCAGCCAGCTCACAGAGGAGTAAAGGCAAAACTTTTATCTGTTTCAAGACAGTAGTTAAATAAAATATGCTAAAGTGTGCATGAATTTTACACTTAATAGGCCAAATATATTAATGTGTTACTTTTAAGACAACCAGTTGTTTCTTGTTTGGTGTATGGTATTTGCTATGACAGATGTAAAATTATATATGTTAGATTTTATATTAATGCGTTGAAGTTTAGCGCAAATCTTCTATAATGTACAAGACAGGAAAAAAAAAGCAAACATCAAGCACAAGAGTGCATTCATTTACAGACTAATGTACTTGTGGTCAGAACTACTGCCACATAGGAACACTGGGAACAGCCAGCAAAATAAATACAATTTATTTTTTAAAGTGTCTAAAACTGGGACTTTATCATTTCAGAACAAGGAGCAGATATTTTGCCCCACTATGCACTTTATCAAAATCACATCCTGTGTTTTATAATGCTGCCATTTCAGCTCCTGTTCTGTGCTGCTGTTCCCTAGGATCCAAATTCAATTTTTTTTTTCTACTGGATTAGGAAGCGACTGTTTGTCTCCAGTACTTGTGAGCTTTGTGTAGCTCAAAGGCAAGGTAATAGGGTTTGCAAAAAGCAAAAAGCATCTTAATGGCTAAGAGAATTTGGATACCAGAACACCATGGTGCCACTGGCCTGCAGTGTGGGAACTTCTTGTTGCTGGAATACAACCTACTACATTTAACAGCCTGTGCAGGAATAAAATAAATATGTCAATTATCACATAATTTCCCAATAAAACAGAGTAATTTCTTTCTGGAGGAAGGGACTCCCAGAGATCATGTAGATCCTTCTCAAGGAGGGCACCCTGAAGCAGGCTGCCCCAGGCCTGGTTTGAATGATTCCAAGAATGGAGACTTCACAACCCCTCTAGTTAACCTGTTCCAGTGAACCACCAGCCTCACAGGGTGCTGACACTTATACATAATAAATGAAGGCTTTTGCTCTGCCATGTATATCATAGCAGATACACAGATTAGTGATTAGAATTGGTCCTCAGCAGCGTAGAAGAATCTGGTCTGGATGTTTGTTTTCAGGTTGCTTTCATCCCCAGCAATAAAATAATTACATTTGTCTTTTAGTACTGATTTCCTTTATGTGCTTTGAGCCATAACTTCAGGTGCCTGCCTGTATTTATATGGGGTACATCAGCACTGCTGTAAAGCCTTTGGATGTGGTTCCTCACAACATCCTTCCCTCTAATGTGAAAAGATGGATTTGATGAGTAAACTGTTAGATGGATAAGAAAGTGGTTGGATGGTCACATCCAGAGGGTAGAGGTCAATGACTCAGAATCCAAATGGGTATCAGTGACAAGTGGTGCCCTCAAGAGTCCGTACTGGGACTGGTGTGATTCAGTATCTTCTTTAATGACACAGATGAAAGGATTGCACACCTGAAGGACAGGATGCCCTCCAGAGGGACCTGGCCAAGCTGGAGGAGTAGGTCCAGGGGAATTTCATGAGATTTAACAAAGCCAAGGGCTGGTGCTGCACCTGGGCTGGGACAACCCCTGGTCTCAGCCCAGGCTGGGCATGAACAGACCCAGAGCAGCCCTGCCCAGAAGGGCTCGGGGGTGCTGTGGGTGAGAGGCTGCACATGCCCCGGCCATGGCACTCACAGCCCAGAGAGACAAACGTGTCCTGGGCTGCATCCAGAGCCCCGTGGGCAGCAGGGCAGGGAGGGGATTCTGCCCCTCTGCTCTGCTCTGCTGAGACCCACCTGGAGCACTGCACCCAGCCCTGGGCTCCCAGCACAGGAGGGACAGGGACCTGCTGGAGTGAGCCCAGAGGAGAGACACAAAAATGGTCATAGGGCTGGGGCACCTCTCCTCTGAGGAACAGCTGAGAATTGAGATTTTTCAGCCTGGAGAAGAGAAGGCTTCAGATTGATGTAATTGTGGCTTTCCAGTATTTGAAGGGAGCTTGCAAGAAAGATGGAGAGGGGCTTTTCAAAAGGGCACATAGTGATAGGACAAGCAGGAATGGCTTCAAACTTAGAGAGAATAAATTTAGGTTAGATATCAGGAAAAAATTCTTTACTGTGCAGGTGGTGAAGGTGGTGAAGCACAGGATCAGGTTGTCCACAGAGGTTTTGGATGTCCCATCCCTGGAGGTGTTTAAGGCCAGGTTGGATGTACCTTAGAGCACCCTGGTCTAATGGAAAGTGTCCCTGCTCACAACAAGGGCATTGGAACAAGATGCTTTTAAAAGTTCCTTCTAATACAAACCATTCTGTGACACTAAGATGATTCTTTGATAATATGATAGTATGGCTCCCTCAGCCATGAGTCAGAGACTCATGACAGGATGACCTGTAATATTTAATGTCCATTTGCCAGAGCTCAAATTGACCCGAACTTGAAAATAGTGTGTAGTTTTTCCGGTCAATTTTCAATTACTTCCTTAAGAGAAGGGATAGAGGGAAAAACTGCAGATGAGAAAAAAATTGGTGGAAGCTTGGAAAATTCACCGTTACTTAAAATCTCTGTGGTTCAAGAACAGGAGCAGCAAGGTGTTGATCTGTCCCACTGCCCCTGGGGCTGCAACAATGTCTCGGCCAAGAGCTGCACATTTCTGACACTGTCCCATTCCTGGGGTCTGTTCTGTGCTTCTTTTGCAGAGCCTGAAGCTGCAGGAAGGGGAGCAAGCAGGGGAGAACGGGCGAGGGAAGGGCATCGACTGTGCTGCCCTGACCTGCATGGTGCAGCTGGCCCAGATCATCCTCGGCGTGGGCCTGGGGCTCCTGGTGAGCGTTGCCGGCAGCGCCGTCACCGTGATTTCGGCATCCACGGTGGCGCTGATCGGCTGCTGCTTCGTGGCTTTCTGCATTCGCTACGTGGACTAGGACTGCAAGAAGCAGTCAGAAGAGATCTCCCCAGGGGAGTGTTTTCTTTCTGGGTCAGTAGCACTGGTGCTGTTGCTGTGCTGACGCTGCTGGCACGTCATCTTCTCTTACCTCCTTGGATCAGTTGCAATTCCAGAGCTTTATGAAATGGAGACTTGATAAAACTGGTTGCCTTATGCCTCACACACACACACACACACACACACACAGAGTGTGTTCCCATGCGTGACATGTGATGGTGTGTGTGGCCACGGTATTTTGATGCTCTACACCAGGAGTCACTATGAAATCCTCATTACCAATTTGTGAAAGTTAATGGATGAAGAATGTGATAAATTGAAGTAATATAAAAGGACAGAGTCAGGAAGAAAGTTTTTATTTATCTTGTTCTTCAAGTGTCCTAAGTTGGGGGCTGTTCCCTCCAATAGTCAAAAGTTGCAGGAGATTCAAACAGGTGTCAGAGGCCATGCAGGGTGCAGTTCTGTTATGATCAGTGGTACTGCTAAATTGGATCAGTTAATTACCAGCTACTGACAAAAGCAGATTTGAGTGTGAAAAATTATTGGAATATAAAAAAGATGGAAGCCTATTGTTTAAAAGCACGTAAAGTAATTATTTTGTACTGGATCCTGCTGCTTCTGTATGAATGAAGTGAAAGTACTGGCTGAGCTTGTTGGGAAAGTCTGCCTAAAGCTGCTTTGCAAATCCATGTGTAGGTACCTAAAAATCTGTCTATGGGAAACAGCTGCCATTTCTTCTATCTTTAAAAAGTGGCCTCTCAGTTCTGATGCTGTAATTGAAAAAATAAACTTGGCCAATGTAAGAATTTGATGGCTGGTTGACCACATAAATCTTTACAATGGATATGACAGCATTTACCTTAAAGTAGCATCTCTCTTTTCTCTGTTTTCCTTCATGCTTTGACTGAAATGGCATTTGCTCTCTACCGAATATTGTAGATAAATTCAGTTCTGCAAAGCACTATCAGGAATTATTGTACAGTAAATACGTAAGCCCAGTTATTTGTATTTAATTGCATATGAAGCTTCATTCTCATTTTTATCATACTGCCAGAGTTCTGAAAACCTGTTTGTGAAAGCAATATACTGTACTTATGCTGTGCTTCCTCTGTCCTGAAAACTGTCATATCCATCCACTATGTTATATGCTAAGCCACCTGAAGGCATCTGCCAATGCAATATTGTTAATGAACATTGAGAGACTATGGGTAAGTACGGTGTTTATGGTTGTTTTTGTTCTTAATGTTCTTAATGTTCTTAATGCACATGTATCATCAACACTATTCAGAGAAATGCAGTGTTGAGCTTATCAGCTCTTAGAAGCTCTGCAAGACACAAACTGACAACACCAAAAATAAATGGTTACATGTGTGCATCAAGTGCCTCTGCAAAGATGCATCAGCTTCATCCTTTTTATGTGTTTTCAAGAGTAGAGTGAGTCACGTATTCTCAGGAAGACAAATTTTCCCTTAGGTAAATTCTTATTAATTTTAACAAACCTGTGGGAGCCTCAGATACCTTTTCTTGATGACGACTGTCTCCACTGTAGGCCCCAAGAGGGGCTCAGTGGTGGCAAACCTCACCACCTGCCTTATGAAGAAGCCATGTTTTATGGTTTCTTTTGCTTTGTGGTTCTTCATTTCTCACCCATGAAAGCAAAAACCTGGGAAGACAGATCCCCTGTGTTTGAAACAGTTTCCAGGCGCTGAGACCGCTGGAGCACAAGGGCCTCAACCAGGACAAACAGGAGGAAGCCAGAAAATGAAGGATTATTGTCTTCCCAGTTAGCTTTATGCCATCATCAACTCACTAACTTCCATTAACTCCGTATCTCCTGGGAGGATGAATTTTCAAGGGAAGAGAAAGGCATCTATGGAGCCATAAAAACAGATAAAGGAGGAAGTGATCTGGTTTCATAGGACTGCACCACATAAACTTGTGCACCAGGAGCAGAGGTCATAAAGCTCTGATTCCACTGTGAGGCTGCGAAGGAAATTTTGCAATGTTTACCTATGTCTTTGTCAATATTTTCTTTGAGGTTTAACACCATTAGAACATTAACATGGTCAGTGTTATCCCTGCTCTGTTACAGAAAGAGGATGCTGGCATTGATTCAGGCCCACAAAGGGACTACAGATCTGTGGCAATGTGAGAGGGGTTCTGAACCTGCAGGGAGAAGTGAGAAGAGCCCATCGTGTATATCAGCGCTTTTATTTACAGATTTATTCAGAGAAAATTGTTTCAGGAATTCATATTATCATTTCTCATGATCTCATAATCTTTCCCTTTAAAACCCACTGTCGGCTACAGAAGACAGAAACATTAAAGTCATCTTTTATCTGGAAATCTCCACAAAAACATCCTGTATTGTTCCCAGGATTTCAAAACAGTATCTTTATGAGTCTTTGTTAGAAATAGCTGACAAAAAAGTATATACAATTTGGAAAACAGTGTCTAACCAACAACAAAAAAATGATGGTGCTCATTCTGAAGTTGAAAATGTATCTCAAGTGTTACTGAAAACAATACAAAGTGTTACTAATTCATAAAAGGGGATAAAATAAGTATTTCTTTTAGCAATAGAAATGTTACTAATGTATGTAACTAGTATAATATATTACTAATATGTGAAAGGGGATAAAATATTTATTTCAGCAAAAGAAATGCTAAAATGTTAAAAATGTTGAAGGTATTGAAGGACTGTACTGTAATGCTATTAATTTAAGAAGTTCCACCTCTTCTGTGGTTTTACACTAGTTCTGGACTTGAGCCATCAATATGATTATTTACTGTACTTAACATCAGCTTCATAGCAGTGATGTGAGTATAAAGTTACAACTACCCTGTGCCTGATATTTCTCATCTGGTTTTATTTCCATATACATAAAATCAAATAAATAAAGATCCTCTCTGTATCATGTTTATGCAAATGATACATTTAAATGAGCCACACAGAATCACAGGATGGGTCAGGTAGGAAGGGACCACAGTGGGTCATCTAGTCCACCCTCCCTGCTCCAGTAGGGCCATCCCAGAGGACACAGCACAGGATTGTGTCCAGAGGGTTCTCAAATGTCTCCAGTGAAGGAGGCTCCACCCTCTCACTCACCTCTTCTTGAGGCTGAACAAGCTCAGCTCCCTCAGCTTTTCCTCATGAAAGAGATGCTCCAGTCCCTTAATCATCCTTGTATCTCTCCTCTGAACCCTCTCAAAGATGAGATGCCCTGTGATAACCAACCCTCCTCCCTCCCACTCTCACAGAAATAGTCATGGCTGAACAAAACAAGGCAGGAGACGAGTCTGTCACCTTATCTTCATGGCACTTCCCTTTTTCTTTCTCTTATGAACATCTGCCACTTACTCCCCTTTAACAGCAGGCATGTGACGCAAGCAAATCCTTAAAGGAACTTCTGGTCTCTTGTTTGGAGACTAACTTGCAGTCCCAGTAATGTCACAAGTATTCTGATTTTTTTTTCCAGTGTTCATTCTGTGTTTCATAGCGTTCTCATTAAGTTTCTTTGACTTGCTTGTAAACAAGCAACTCAGGTGGCTTGTGGCAGATAAATCTTTTTTTCCAGAAAGGCTACACAAGTCAGGATGAATCATAAATGTCTTTGCCTTGGGAGAACTCACAGCTTTCACACTGGTGCCTATGATTCACTACCAATCCCTGCAGCATGTCAAAAGATGGTGCAAGTGAATGTGGCAATGGTGACACTTGATATTTTTGAACTGTAGAAGGACTGGCTGGAAGTATCTACTGAAAAATGTCTGTAAATGATTTTTGGCATGAGAAAGCTATAAAATATGAGCTATAAAACAAAATTTTCCCCTCTAAGTTTCCAGCATTCATTTCCATTCTCTAGCTGCTCCATCTTGTTTATTTAAGAGGCAAATGTTAGGGGTCAGTTGTTCAAAACTGAACTGTGAAAAGTGATTTGTAATTTTTATGGGCCCTGACGTGATGCATCCATGAATGCTGAGGGAGCTGGCAGACATCATAGCCAGGGGCTCCTGATCATCTTCGAAAGGTCATGGAGATCAGGAGAGGTGCCTGAGGGCTGGAAGAAAGCAAATGTCACCCTGGTCTTCAAACAGACAAGAAGGAGGACACCAGGAGAACTGGAACCAGTCAGTCTCACCTCAATCCTTGGAAGGGGCAGAGGCCTCCTCAGGGTGTTCACTGATGACACAAAGCTGAGAAGTGGCTGACACTCCAGAGGGCTCTGCAGCCCTTCAGAGGGCTTTCATCAGGCTGGAGAGATGGGCAGAGAAGAATTGTCTGAAGCTCAACAAAGGCAAGTGCAGTGTCCTGCTCCTGGGGAGGAACAACCCCTGGCACTGGTACAGGCTGGGCCCAACCTGCTGGAGAGCAGGACAAGGACCTGGGGGTCCTGTGGACAACAAGCTGTGCATGGGCCAGCAGTGGCCTTGTGGCCAGGGGGGCCAGTGGTGTCCTGGATGCATTGGGAAGAGCATTGGCGGGTCAAGGGAGGAGATCCTGCCCCTCTGCTCAGCCCAGGAGAGGCCTCATCTGGAATGCTGGAGTTCTGGGCTCCTTGGTAAACAAAGAACATGGAGCTCCTGGAGTGGGTCCAGCAGAGAGCTACAAAAGTGATCAAGGGACTGGAACATCTCCCTTATAAGGAACAGCTGAATGGGCTGGGCTTGTTTAACCCCAAGAAGAGATGACTCAAAGGGGACTTCATCAGTGTCTGTCAGCACCTGCAGGGAGGGGTCAGAGGATGGAGCAGGATCTGCTCGGTGGTGCTGAGCAATAGGACAGTGGGCAGGAACTGATGCACAGGAAGTTCCACCTGAACGTGAAGAATTTCTTTCCTTTGAGAGCAATGGAGCAGTGGAACATATTTCCTGGAAAGGCTGTGGCATCTCCCTCACTGGAGTTATTCAAGAACCTTCTGGATACATTCCTGTGCCTTGTGTTCTAGGATAACCACGCTTGAGCAGGAAGGTTGGAATAGATAACGCTGTGGTCCCTTCCTACCTGACCCATTCTGTGATTCTGTTGCCTTCTGTGATGTTCAGTTTCATGCAATGCTCCTATAGATACACAAAATGTGTTAAGCAGTTGAGTTTCCTAATTTTTTTTAACTGGAAATGAACATTTTACCTCCCCGGTATTAGTATTTTACCTGTGTATTAAGGATAGTGACTTCACATCACGCAGAGCCACCAAACTGGAGGCCTTTCCCGTGGGTAAGCACTTGCAGCAGTAGGAAAACAAAAGCCTTCCAACGGGCATAGCGCAGTTTGAGCGGGGCAGACCCTGAGTTTCCGGGGAAGGAGCTGCGCGGTCCGAAGTTTCCGGAGCACGGGCCGCTTTAGGCCGGGGCCGTTCCCGAGGCNCCCTCAGCCGCCTCCGCGGGCTCCTCACCGCGGGCACCGCTGCCGTCCGCGCCTCTCTCTTCTTTCTTTTTGTGCTTAAACAACGAAAGAAAGCTGCTCGTTGCCAGCTGTAGCCCGGTTGCCTAATGCCTTGCAGACTGTACCCTTTGGACGTCTGGTGGTGGTGGGAGCCCCCCATGGACAGGTTTAGCATCAAACTCATGGCAGAATCTGGCCTTGGAAACCTTCAGTGCTGAAGCCGAGTCAATCCTGCAGTGCAGCCGTTCCCCGCTTGTTTGGCAGATGAGTTTTTGATGCATTGGCTCACAGCAGCTAACGTGCATCAGGAGGCAGGGGGACACTGGTGACAGCACAGAGGGAGGCAGCATCAGAGCCTTGGACACCTCTGTTTTCAAGGCCCCTCTGCTCGTTAGAGGCTGAGAAGGAAACGACAAACGGCAGATTTGTGGAGTCTAAGGAGTGACAAGAGGGAAGGGAAACGTTTCTGACAGAGATGCCTTTTGCTGAAGTCTGGGAGCTGTGCACTGAGGTTGCATGGCTGGCAGATCACTATATAAGTGCAAATGTATCTCAGATGGTTTGGGGTTTTTTCAACATCCAGATCTGATTAAAAAAAAAATAATGTTAGCTTGCAATGCAATTTGCAAGTTACTCAGTTCCCACAGATTTTGAAGGCTGAGGCACTTCTTTCTTTAATAACTGCTGCAGTTCAATGAAACACCCAATCCCAACAAGTAGGCCTTTAAGAAATATATCCCAAATATTGTTAGATTGTTAGATTATCATAACACTCCAAAACATAGTGATAAAACAGCTTTTGGAACTATGGTTCTCTCTGAGAAAAAGATGGCACCTTATCAAAGGGTGGTGTTCTTTTCTGGACAGGAAATTTGCATTTGGGAATATTTTCCTTGGGATTATTTTATATCAATTATGCTCAAAATTCAAGATTTCAGTTTACATCTCTGAAAATGTAATCCTAGATCTGAAATTTAAACCAGATTCTTCTTTTCCCTGCTTATAATCCACTGTACAAATGGAGCAGTTATTTATGTATTTACTTATTTAATTATTTACTATCTAATTCTTTACTACTGCTGTAGGATCTCTTTTACCTTCAGTTCAGGACCTCATGGTTTGCTCTCTCTATCCATAACTGGATTGGCCTATGAACAAGGGACTGGATTTCAGCAGGAAGTGAATTTTGATGGGCAGGAGGAATACTGTATTTCCTCTGAGCCACCTCCACCATTTCAGCAGAAATTAAAAGCAATCAAAACATTTCTAAAAATCATTTAATAGGTGATTTGAAATATATAGTAGTAGATGATTTGAGGGCATACAATTTGTAGAGGTTTTTCAGAATAAACATCAGGCAAGACAGACAATAATGCTAGTTCTACTGTATTGGAACAAAGACATATCCAGAGCAATCTATTTGCTATCAGAAAATCACACAAAACCACAGAATAGTTTGGGTTGCCCCTGGAGATGACCCAATCCAAGCCCCCTGCTCAGCACAGGGTTGCTAAAGAATTACAATCAGTGTTAAGTCAAATTCTGATCATCTCCAAAGTTGGAAACTCTTCAGTCTTTCCAAGCAACCTGTTCCAGTGCTTGACCACACCATTTGAAAGGGTTTTTTTTTTCCTTCTTACATTTCAATGATGGAATTTCAGTTTGTGCCTATTTCCTCTTGTCCATTTCCAGGACAATACTGAGAAGAGTCTTATTTCATCTTCTTTAATCCCCACCCATATTAGATATTTACACACACTGATAAAGCCTTTTGGGGTCCAGCACTGTCAGCCTTCCCTCACATGGCACCCAAACCCTCTTATCATACTGCAGCCTCCCTGGTAAATAATCCAGAACTGCCCAGGACAGCATCCCAGCTGTGTGTCAGCAGGCTGAGCAGAGGGGAAGGAGCCCCTCCCTGACCTGCTGGCAGTGTCCTGCCCAGTGGAGCCCAGGATGCTGCTGGGCTGTGCTGCACGGGCCCATTGCTGCCTCCTGTTCACCTTGTCCCCAGCTCCTCCTCTGCTTTCCAGTCGATGGGACTCCAGCCTGTGCTGTACAGGGAGTGCAGGACTTTGCTATTCCCTTTGTCTGGATGCCTGAGGTTCCTGTCACACCATTTCTTTAGCCCATTAAGGACCCTTTAAATGGTGGCACAACTCCCTGCTGTGGGAGTCACCCACCTGATGTCAACATGTTGATCAGACTTCTTCACAAATACAGACACAAGTCATTTTCCACAAGATTCCAGTTTTGTCCAGTGTGAGGTTCAGCTGAGTAAAAGTGGAAGTGTTTGTTGAACAATGATTTTAGAAGTCAGTGTTGGACAGTTAATTTTATCATTGTACAACTGACCATACTCATTCAGCAGATCTGAAGGAAAAACACAAGTCCTTGGAGAAACAGTATCTCATTGTCCCAAGAAATGGATGAGTAAGGGAGAGAGCTGGTATCTGAGCAAGACACCTTTATTTTGTTATTTCCCACAATGAATAGTAATCAGTCCTTTCCAATCAGGAAGTCAATATTTCCAAAAAAATGTTAACTAAAGAAACTGCTTCTGTCTGCGGATGATCTTTCGGCCCAATTTTCTCAGCCATCCTGTGAGTCTTTATTTTACAATTAAGATTTTGGGAAGGACTCTGAGTCTATGCACAGACAGAGGCAGAGAAAGCTGCTGATGAGTATTATCAGCTACACTTCAGCACAGGAATGAGTTAACTGGCACCAACTGCTACTGGGATTGTACCTAGAGGAGATTCTTTTAACTGCTTTCATCATGATAAAAAGGTATTTTCAGTAACCCCCTTTAAATGGAAAAATAGGAATTCTCTTTTGAGAAATAACCCTCACTAAAAAAAGAATTTCCAAACTCTCAATCTAATGTCCTTGAGCTACACCACACCCATATCTACTCCTGCTCCAGCTCAGGGATACAAATTAGATCAGAGCTTCTGTGCACACACTCAATTGAATAATCAATTTTAGAGCAGACAGTCGTGAATGGGAATGAAGGGCACTGGACTTTTTTTACTGCTAAAGTGAGTGCCAGAATAATTCACTGAGAAAGTGAAACAGCATTTCCACCGAAGAGGCATTTCAAAGGGAAACCTGGAAATGTTATTGGAGGTTGTTATTACATTAAGACCTTGGTTAGTTATTTAAGGGGTTGGGATACTTAAACGTCCCTAAAGAATCAGAGTCTTTGTCTAATGAGAATATCCGGTCTTTAAAGGTTCTCTCAGTTTGTCACTAGATGTCAGCCTGCACCTTCAGGTCCCTACCCTTCTATAACCAAGCGTGCCTCTCCACCAGCACCCCACCAGGAATCTGTAACAGAAGGAGACCAAGCATGAAAATCTTGTCAAGAATTCAGTGAGTATTGTTTTGTATCCTTCAGCAATTTTTATTTTAATACACAAAAAGGTGATTGTTACAAATGAAGACACAAACATTTGTAGGAAACAGTGTTTTTGAAGGGTGTTGTAGTCATGACTAATGAAACCCCAGGATACTCGGATAGGATTTGTTGTTGTTGAGCTGGAATGATCTTCTGCTGAGGCCGCACACCCTACGCACACAGAGCAGCTGCACCTTCTGCCAAGACCCTGGCTGGTGCCCCTGCCCATGCAACACACAGCACAGATTTCTTGCTGTTATCTGGGACTCATGGCACAGGTGAAGCAAAATTTCTCTCTGCTCATGTGTTGATAGAGCAGTGCTCTTTGGCTGTGCTGGACATACACTGACCTGCACAGGCTGGGCTGCTGGGCTGGCCTAAATCAACATTTGCCCAAGTGTGGATGCTTTGTGCCTCTTTGAAATAGCAGATCCATGACCTACATGGATCAGTGGCTTGTGAGAGAGCTGCTCACTCATTTCATTGTCCAGTCCCTACAAATTCTCAAGCTATTTTCATGTTTGGGTGATTTGCCAAATGGGAGGTTTTTATGTCTCTAGTGATCAGACACCTGGGGTTTCCTCTGAGAATGGTACATTGGCAGTGTGGGCTAACTATGTGCTGTTCTGAACACCACCTGTTTTACTGTGCTGTTTTACTGGCACAAAATTATGTTTACATTGACATCCACAAAAGAACATGGGTTTTGCCATGCAAGACAGCACAGAGGCTGTCTTTTAGGCAGCTTGCTATCTACTGAAATTCATAGTTACACTTTAGACACTTGGAAAGCTGTTTATTTAATGCATAAGAACAGTTAAACATCAGATAGGGAAAAAATTTCCAGCAAATCAAGCAAGAAATTACGCTGTTCTAAGGCAATCAGTAAGAAAAGCATCTGGCTGTGAGATTCCTTCCATGTCCTTAATTTAGATACTTTCTCCTGGCCTACAGAAAAATGATATCTCTCTCTGATCTCTGGACTTAAAGAGCTCATGGTATCTCTTTCTCATACAACTGTGAAACTTTCTTCAACTGCAACACAGACATTAGGGCTTTCTCCCAGATCAGAAATGCAGTTTTTTTGCAAATCCTTTAGCAGATTAGACCTGCTTTATCAGCAGGTCTAGAAAGACCTCAGGTTGCTGAATAGCATACTGAAACTTTAATTGGAACAGGACCTGGGAGGAAGTTGACAACTGTCCTTGGGAAGGGGAGACCTAGAACACAGATCTGGATCCAATTTCTATTCTGTATTTGCTGAAAAAATCTCTCCACAATTCCTCTTTGGACATTACACCCTAACCACTGTGCTCCCAAGCAGAGTTTGAGGGCTTTCACTGCCCTTAAGATCCAGCAACAGCTAGCAACTGAGGCAACAGGGAACTGTTCCAAGCCAGAGAATATGAGCACATTCACAAAGTGACCCAGAGATTCAGCTGTTCCCCTGGGATGTGGGAAAGGGGAAGCTGAATCTCTCAGGCTGTGGGGGATAGCTTATTTAGCATTTCACAAAGGAGGGAAGGAGCATAATCTGCACATACATTGAAGCTGGAACAGAAGCAGCACATCCAGGCACAGATTCAAAGGGATGGGGGGAATAAGTTGAGTTCACAGCCGCTTCTGACTTAGTGTGGCCTGGCACAGGGTCTTCTGTGTTGGGATGCAGAGTTGCCTCCCTCACAGGATACACACTGTGGCCAGTCCAACAGAGATATCCCCATTAAGCACAGAAATAAGTGCTACAGAATTAAGCAGATTTAGGCATGCTCAGAAACAGGTTTCTAGGCACAAAAATTTTACTCAAAAAAAACTTAAGTACCTACAAGACTTCACTGGTCAACCAAGTCAGGATTTAGGAGGTTAGAGAGGCAGTTGTACAGTACTTAGATGCTCAAGTTCTTCTGTGGATATGTCTGATTTCTTCGGAGTCTTTGCATCTGTATGCCCATCAGCCGCCAGCTCACTTCTGCTGTTCTTCTTCAGGCAACTTGTAAATCAGTATCTTCCCCGTCAGCAAATGCCCAAGGCTGGAGGAGTCTTTTCTGCCTTGAAAAAAAAGATAACTTCCCCTTGCAAGTAGCAGAACCAGCTGCTTTCAGACCAAACACAAATTTTACAACAGGAGTTACCAACACAGTACACCTAACAGAGTCTGAAAAGTGTAACTGCCACTATGGCATAGCAGTTTTCTCTGGACAGAAATAGCAAGTTTGCTCCATGTCAATACTTAGAGGTGACAAACAAACCTCTGCATAAATGCCTTTTTAGCAGAATCAAGCAGAAGTTGGAGTTAGACTGCAAGGAAAGGGGTTGGAAATAGAAAACAGTTTTAAAAATTGTATTTAAACAATCATCTTATATGCAGTACTAGGGATTAATGAATTTGTGTTCTGAAATCAAAACCAGAAATGTTGCATTTTTCTATAATTTAAAACAAATATTTTGATCTTTTGATTTCAAATTTCTTTCCTCATAATTAAAAAAAACCTAAGAAGTAGTTATATAGCCTTATCATAAAAACTTTCACAGCTTAAAAATACACTTCTTTCATCCCCCTAAAAGTTCAATTCAGATAAGCCTCAAATTATTTCCCAGGCATTTCTCTGGAACAGAGGCTGATAAAGGCCAATCCCTGGCATTCTCTAGGCTACATAAGCACTGCAGGCACTAGGGCTGCTCAGACTAGAGGAACTGAACTGAACTTCACTGAAACACTGGCATGAGTCAGTGCAAACCCTCAGCAGAACTAAAGCCTTTGTGCTTGGTTTTAAGTGAACCCAGAAGTATCCCAGAGCAAGTGATTTGAAGTGGCTAGGAGTGTTTCTTTTTCCCCCTTTTTTTAAAATTTTATTTACAATTGTGCTGATTTCCTGAAGTGAAATATGAACAGTCTGAAGTGCAGCAAAAATTAAGCCTGCAACCTCAGTGCCCTGGGAGGGATGCTGTCTTGCTACACATGGTCTGGGGCTGTGAGGTTTCCTTTCCCCTCAGTGGCCTGGAGAGAGGCTGGGCAGCAGTATTAGGGGGCTCACATCCTCCTCCAAACCCAGGCAAAGGAACATGCCATGAAGCTGCAAATTCCATCCTTGGGCTTGTCCTTGGCTGTCTGGGTTGCTTTATACCCTGGCAGGAGCTGGGGGGATGGGAGTAGCTAGAAAAGCAGATCCTGCACTGATCTGGAGGGGAGCACAGTGTTCCTTGTTCCCGTGCTTTCCTAAATGCCTAAGAGAGGGGAGAGGTGCCAAGCCTGAACACGGAGGAGCTTTGTACCCACTCATCCTGCTGCTCCCCTCAGGGCAGGTTTGAAATAGAAGAGAGGCTTTCTGACCCCTGAACCCTCAGTGGAGCCCAGAAAGCAGTGACCAGCCAGGCCTGCCCCATTTACAGGGTCCTGAAGCAGGGAGAAAGTAGCTCAGCTCCCTGTCCCTGCCACAGACAAACACACGGGGTGGGAGGGCTGCTTGAAACTCCAGCTTGAGGGGAAATGGTTGAGGCCTTCCAGCCTCAGTCCACCCCAACCAGCCCCTCACCTCCCTGTGGTGCTTTGCACATCCTGCATCCTCCCTGGCTGGAGTCCCATCACCCTCGTTAGTTCTTGTTCCCCAGCACAGGTAGAAGCACTAAAAGGCATCTCATAGAGACACCCCACCACTACCTCCTCCTAGTCCTGTTCTCCAGCCCAGGGTGCATCTTCCAGACAACGTCCATCAGGCGTCTCCGAGGGCAGACAAAACCGCAAAAGAGCATCTCTCACACAGAAGTTCTCCTTTACTCATCCCTCCTCCCCTTGTCCTGACCAGGCATTCAATATCCCCAGGCCACATCTGGCACTGTGCCACCCCCCAGAGCCCTCTGCCATCTCAGCAGTGCTGCTCCATGGTGCTGGCAGGCAGCAGGTCATAGCGGCTGCTGTACATCACCACCCCGGGGGGGTAATAGGCCACCTCTGCCTGGACAGCTGCAGCACGGGGAGCAGCAGGGACAGGCTGGACAGGCATCACAGCATGCAGGGCCTGCTCCTCCTTCTCAGGCTTGGTGGTGTCAGTGAAAGGGCGCATGGTGGTGAGGGAAGGTGAGGTGATCCTCCAGAGAAGGCTCTTCAGTGCCTTGCGGAACTCCCTGCGCATGAGGCAGTAGAGGATGGGATTGAGGCAGCTGTTGGAGTGTGCCAGGCACACGCTGATGGGGAAGAGGTACACTTGGGAGAGAAAGTACTCATTACTGAAGTGCACCACGTTGAGTTTGATGAGTATCCCCCAGGTTGTAAGTGCTTGGTTAGGCAGCCAGCACAAGAAGAAAGACAGCACCACGATGGACACTGACCTAGTCACTTTGGAGCGGCGCTTGATGCTGGGGCCGCTGCAGGTGCTGCCCACATGCTTGTCACTGATGAAGCGCACCAGGAGCAAGTAGCAGAGACTAATGACGACCAGCGGCACCACGAAGCCCAGCAGCACCTTCTGGATGTGGTACAGACCCAGCCAGAACTGGGCATTGTTGCCTCGGCCCTCTGGGAACTTGACAAGACAGAGAACATCATCAAAGACAGTGGCAGTGGTGGAAAAAATGGCATGGGGCAGGGAAGCCAGGACAGCTGACAGCCAGATGAGTGCACAAAGCCACTTGGCAGAGCAGCAGCCACCCAGTGGGTCTCCTCGACGCTGATTCTTCAAGGCTGAAGCCACAGAGCGGTATCGAGCCACACTCATGGCAGTGAGAAAGAACACACTGGCATACATGTTCATTGCTGTCACATAGGAGACGATCTTACACATTGCCTTGCCAAAGAGCCAGTTGAAGTCCAGCGCATTCTCCACTGCCCAGAATGGCAAGGTCAGCACAAACTGGAAGTCAGTCACTGCCAGGCTGGTCACAAAGAGGTTGATGGAGGATTTCCTCCAGCCTTGCTTGCTTTTCATCAGGTAGAGCACCAGCAGGTTGCCCACCAGTCCCAGGGCACACACCACGGAGTACACCAGCGAGATGACAATCCGCACCACGTCAGAACTGTCTCCCTGCATCCCGTCGGCTCGCTCCAGGTTGATGGTCTTCAATAACTGCAGGAAGGACACGTTGCTCCCGTTGTCCATCTGAGCGCTCTCCAGAAAACCCAGCGGCGCGTCCCAGGACTCCCTGTCCGCTCCTTCCTTTACGCCAGCGGCTGGCGAGCAGGCACCGCGCTCGCAGGGCTCGCCCATCCCATGCTAGGGTGGGAGACGGGTCCGCAGGAGTTTTTTTCCCCGAGGATGACCAGCGGGGACGACGGGCGGGCTGCTGGGCGGCGGAAGGGTCCGGGCGNGGCCGCCGCGCCCCCGCGCCCCGCTGCTCCCGCTGCTGCTCCCGCGGATCGCCCCCGTTCCTTCCCGTGCCCGTCCCGTCCCGTCCCTTCACGTCCCGTCCCGTCCCGTCCCCGTCCCGTTCCTTCACGTCCCGTCCCGCACACCTGGCCGGGAACCGCGTGAATCAACCGGGTGTTCCCTCGGGCTCAGTGCGGAAAGCGCCCGGCCAGAGGCAATGCCCTCTCCCCCGCTGGTGTCATGCTCCCTCCCCCTATATGATCCCCCATCTCCTGATGTGATCCTCCATTCCCCCGATGTGATCTCCTCTCCCCGATGTGATCCCCCTAAACCCGATGCGATTCCCCTCCCCGGTGCGCTCCCCGCGGATCAGCTCTCACAGAACCTTTCCCCTCCTGCGTGGGACAAGTTTGGAGATGTCGCACCTTCGCCGAGCCCAGGGTGACCCGGAAACCACCCGCGCTTTCGCGCTTGAGAAACCTCGGCACCGAGCCGGACCGCGCCTCCTCTGAATGGTCGCACTCCGGACATGGTCCCACGAACGCCCCTTTTGCTTTTGGGACTTCGGGAGACGGTGTCTCCCTCATTTTAAAGCGAACGGCACGGGCAACGAAGCTGTAAAGCCCGGCTATCGGTGCAGGCGAGAGCAGCAGCCGCCGCTTCCCCGGAGGCAGAGGGATCCCGCCCGCAGGGGGCCCCCCTGTCTTGCGCGGGGCCCGAAGATCGCTTCCCCACCAAGAGTGCCGCAGAAACAGATAGCAACCGATGGGACTAGGAACTGAGGCTTTCCTTCTTCTTTTCCGCTTCCAAATAAATCAAGATAACTGCACATTTTGAAAACCAAATAGATTCTGAATATACCTAAGTAAAGCACTGTGAATCAGCCATCCGGGGGAGATTTACGGAACATTTAACTAGTATATTATTTTTCCACTGATTTATCTCACTGAACTTCCTGCAAAGACATAGAGTGTGTGCTATTTGTTATCAGCAGTCCATTCATCACTGATTTGTATCTGGAGGGACCCTGTAAAAGTATCAGCCAGATCATGGTACGGGAGTGTTAATGGGGAACAAGAGTAATTAGAAGTTTTATACATCATTCATATTGCTTATAATGAGGGTGCAATTTACTGGAATTAGCAATGCAAGGCTCTAGGAAGGTTTAGTCTGCAGATTACTTGTTATAATAAATAGTTTGGTACAAGAATGACCAAAAAAAAAAAGAAAAAAAAAAAGATAAAGAATTGGATCTTCAGAATGCTGATCACATTAGGCCTCAAAAAATGGACCCCTGACATTTTTTGCATGGTTTAACCCCAGCCAGCAGTGAAGGCCCTTGCAGCCACTTATTCACTCCCCCACCAGCTGAACTGGGCAGAGAATTGGAAGGGTAAAAGCTGGAAAACTCGAGGGTTGAGATAAAAAGAGTTTAATAGGGAAAGCAGAAGCCACACATGCAAACAAAACAAAGCAAGGTGTTAATTCATCATTTCCCATGGGCAGGCAGGAGTTCAGCCATCTCCAGGAGAGCAGTGCCCATGACATCAAGTGTCACTTGGGAAGACAAATGTCATCATGCCCAACATGCCCCCTTCCCTCTTCTTCCCTCCACTTTACATCCTGAGCATGATGTCACGAGGTCTGGAATATGCCTTTGGTCAGTTGGGGTCACCTTTCCTGGCTGTGCCTCCTCCCACTCTCCCAAGCAGCCCCGGCTTCCCTGCCAGCGTGGCAGTGTGAGAAGGAGAAAAGGCCTTGGCTCTGTGTAAGCTCTGCTCAGCAGTAACTAAAACATCTCTGTGTTATCATCACTGTTCAGCACAAAGCCAAAACATAGCTCCACACCAGGCCCTTTGAAGAAAATCAATTTCACCCCAACCAAATCCAGCACATCTTCATAATTTTTCCAAAATATGGATTTTTTTCCTAGGTTTTCATACCTCTTAATCACTGACTAGGGTTGCATCTGGGTAGCATTTTTAATACACAGCATTAAGTTGCATCTCTCAGCTTCCTGAATGGCAACAGTTTTCCAAATTCTTTCAACTAGAGGAAATCATCCTTGTAGTGAAATTCAAAAACCCCATTAGTCCCATCAGTGTTGCACAATCGACTGTAAAACAGTATATGCAGAAGAGAAAGCCACTGATCCCTTAAAACCAGAAGAAGAACCATCATATAAACAAGCAATGTGAAAATGCTGAGCATCAGCCAGACCTGCAGAGGTTCTGTAAACAGTGCAGAGGGTGAGGTGCCTCCCAGCCCACAGCAGCAATGACTGCCTCAGCACTAGAGTCTTACCCAAAACCAAGGTTAGTAAAACATTTGAAATAAGCAAGTCCTTGTTCAATTTTCCTTCGCCATTTAGCCCTGCTACTATTAGCCCCCAAGGAAAAAAACAATCTGTAATTGAGCCATGCAGAGACTTGATAAATTATTAGTGAGGTTGATAGTGCAGAAGTGGACTTTTTGTAGATTGAATTCTAACCTTACTCCCATCATAGTGCTATCTTCACACCCAGTTTTAAATATGTCACTGGGAAAACTGCAGCATAGAATAATTTCTTCTACCATTTCTTCTGTTTGGCACATCTTGTTGATATATAGTGGAGACTGAACAGTAATAATAATTCAGAAAGGGGAAGAAGAGGGAAATAATGTCCAACCTTATATTGCTTTTTCTGTTAGTCACTCAGAGAAAGCAACAAAGTGTGAAGTTAGGTACCTCCTGGGAACACTGGTAGTGGATTTTGAACTGGTCTGCAAGTGTAAAATGATTGCCCAAGGTTTTTGCTCATGTTTAGACCCCCAGAAAAATTCCTTTTTAGTCTTGGGTGGTTTTTCTTTTTTCACTCTTCATTTCAGAGAAGTTTTAGAGGCAGGTAAGGGAACTTCCAACACCTAGATGAATAATAAAAGAAGTATTTGCTGAATAATTTATTTAATACACTGCCAGAACACTGCCATAGCTGAAAAAAAAGCCATCAGCTACTTTCAAAAAGTATTGCAAAACTCATCAGATACAATCACAAGGATTATTGTTCTGGAAGATATTGTTGTCTGTTTGTTCCCTAGTCATTCCACCCATGCTGCCAAAGCTGTGTTGCTAACATGTAACTTTCCAGAGTCTTCTTTTTATCCAAGTGCCATTGTAATTGGTATTACTTACTCAAACTTTCTGAAAACTCTAATAAACTTGACAGGCAGAGGCTTCCGTGTTGCACTCTGGTGATAGTGGTGAAAAAATGGTTGAATTGTGTATTTTGCTAATCTCAAACAAATCAGGCAGAGGCACTTTTTTTGCATATATATAGTACTATGCTAAAATAATCCACAGGGCTGAGATTGCTAGTTTGCCTGCAGGCAGCATCAATCAGTACAGTAGACTTAAAAAGGATTTCACTCGTTCAGACCACCAACAGAAACTGCCCATTGGTTTCAACTATATTGTGTCAGTGTCCTGCAGGTGTTTCTCAAGTAGCATTAAAAATGTTTTAGTTAAATATGCGAAATAAACATTTGCTGAAATGGTAATTTTCCTACAATTTACCCGAAAGAATTCCTATAATTTTTCACTCCCTTTACAGACCTCATACACAAACAAAAGATTTATTACAATTACAACAGTGACTGAACCAGCTGTATGCTCCTCTGAAATATTTTGGCAAGGGAGATGGTGCTCTGTTTTCAATATGAAAGGCATTCTTGTAGCTTAAAGTAGATTTTTAAAATATTGAATGTATCACTAAATACAGAAACATGGGACTATTTCTCAGGATATTTTTGTGGCAGAAAGAGATTTTAAATTTCTTTTTCATATTTGACACACTGAAGCAAGAAATTAGTAATAGTAAAGCTCTAAAACAGATTTTATTAAAATATTTCCGTGTGTGTGTGGCTTAAATGGACTTTACATTATTTAAATGTTGCATTCTTGCAATTGAATTGTTTTATGAATAATTATTTTTATGGCATCCTCTCTCAAACAAAATTCTGGATCAGGAGAAGGAAACTAGAAAGCAGGAAAGGGATATTTCATATTTGTTTAGTTTTTCAGTTCTAATTTCTGGAACTGATATGGTCTCCTTAGTTTTTTATGAGCTCAGGGCTACAATCTCATCCTTCTGACCAAATTCAGACAGTAATTGTTAACAGTTTCAGTTCCAGTTTCAACTGGATTTTACAGCTCTACCTTCTCCATCCTGAGAGTGAACTTGGTGTGACTTGATGTGTGTCCACCACGGTCAGATTTTCATGGCAATTCTCTTAAAAGTGTAGAAGGAAATTGATACAGGTTTTTATTACAAAATCTCAGATAACACAATGATCATACCACAATTCATGGACTACAGACATATCCTCCAGAAAGTATTATTTGGACACAGAAATAGGTTTTAAGAAAAATAGAACAAAACCAAGCCAAACCAAACCCCTAAAAATATCGCAAAACCAAAAAAAAATCTCACAAAAACTTTGATTATGTTCATCATCCTCTCATAATTTACTTTCTAGGCAGACTACTGAGAATATATTTTTTGGGCACTAACTTTCTTAAAAAGATAATTTAAAGTGGCCTGTTGCTCCAGAAACATGGTTTTATTTGGTTAATATGGATAGTATGACCAAATGAGCTTATAAACTCACATGGTGCAAGCATGAAATTATAATGTTGTGAATTAGCTCACTAGTCATAAAAAACATGTTGGAAGAAAATCCATGTTTGAAGACTGACTAGAAATCTGAGTGTGAGCATACTACAAAAAACCTTCACATTAAAGAATCACTGACTACTTAGAGTTTGCTCATTCTCTTACTTAAATCTGCCCACAGACATACCAGAAGTGGAATGTCAGCAAATACTTTTTTTTTTTTTGCAAGAGTAACTTATGAAGTTCCAAAAATCTGTAAAGACTATCCTGAAATGGAAATTGAGAGATCTAATGGTGTCTGGCTCAATTACCAATAGTTAGCTGTGTTAAGAGGCTCCATCTCTAATGAGAAACAGGAATATTAAAGATTAAAAAGAGATAAATTAAAAAAAATGTACTCACAAACTTCTTTTTAAATCTGGCAGAGAAATAATACATCAACAGTGGCAATTACCCAGCAATCTCCACAGGGTCCTTGGGATTCAGAGTCATTCTTCTTCAGTTCATCTCCTTGCCAATAGTCACAGTATCACAGAATCACAGAACAATCTAAGTTCACCACATCATGTGTGAATCCATGTTCTTACCATTTCTAGTCCAAGCAAACTGTTAAGCTGCGTGGATAGTTAACAGTCAGGTCTGGACAGTGTTTCACCCCGGATGTGACAGACAAGGATGTGTCATACTCCAGAGGTATCTCCTCTCCCTGTTGACCACAGGAGCAGAACAAGTGTGTATTATATTTAATATTGAATTTTAATATTTTAAATTTTGAGCAGGAGACTCTCATTCCTAGTGAAGAAAAATTTCCCTCCATGTCTGTCTTCACATGGGCTTCATTTTGTAGCAACTCTTGTATGCCAAATCATACCATTTGTGTTTTAGTTCCTCACTGCTCAGAACCTCTGCTTTTCTGTCTCTCTGTAAACATTTCTACATACATATAAATTGCAATATATATATCTCTTTTATGGCTGTCCTGGAAATCTACTTAAATTTAAAAGAGTCCAGAATTGCTTCTGGTTTATCAGTCCAGGACTGATTGTGTCTCTTAACAGTGACCTTTCAATAAATGTACAGGCTTTTCTGTGTGGAGCTGCACCTACTGAACTGCAGTAACTTTGTTGCCACAAGAACACAGCTGATGTGGTGCTGTATTCTTTTTCTAACTGAGGTTGAGTTATAAAAAAACCCTCATTTTCTTTAAAAAAAAAAAACCTCCAAAACCTCAGGTTATGCCTCTTTGGAACAGGAAATTACTAGGAAGACACAGTGCCATAAATTCTATTCACTTAAAATGGCCACAGTATGTACTCAGATCAGGAGAGTGCTTTCTACTTGTGTCATTGCCTCACATTTTGGCTTTTTTTAGCTGTGAGAGATGTAGTTTTCGCCTTAATAGCTGGTACAGTGCTGTGTTCTGGACACTGTGTCAGTTACAGACACAGCATCCCTGAAGCACGAACCCTACTGTCCCCCAGGGTATTTTCTGACACTACACCCAGTGAATCATTTTTTCTGTGTATGTGCATGCTGGCACAAAGCCCAGAGAGTTATGGATGTCTCAGACCAGATTCCCACAGCTCTCTTTCTCCACTCTGTATGACTTTTCGATCTACAAATTTTTGTCATTAAAAACAAAATCAAATAAAAACAAAACTCCTTCCCACAAACTCTCTTGAGTTCCTAAAGCTTTAGTTCTCCATCACTTCCAGGGTTGGGGAGAATTACAGGCAACAAGAATTAAGTTTTCCTGCTGAGGAAGAAACCAAGATGGAATCCTGCATTAAATCCTAGTTGCTTTCCATCGGATTCACCCACCAGTGAATACCTACCTAAAGAGATGACTGAAAATGGAAGGAAACAGTTCAATGTCTCTCACAGAAGGGTATTTTTCTGATGGCCTTCAAGAAGTATGTTAAAACAGTACTTTGTAAACATATGCCTATGCCTTGAGCTGTCATACCTTCTTTCCACTGCTCCTAGCTTGTTCTCCTAATTTTACAGTATTTTCCCTTTTTATATCATTTGCCGTAGATATTTCCTTTTTCACCAACTGAATTATTTTAAAATATCAATGTCAAATTGTGTGGCTTTTTCTATGCAACAACTGTCAAGCGTTTTTTAGATGTCAAATATTATATATATAATATCAACTTCAGGTCACACTTAGCTTTAAATTAATTTCAGGGAAGTACTGACAAAGAGCTAAGGAGGCTATAATACCCAGACTCACAAAACAGCCTCATGCCCACTGTGTGACTAGACTAAGAATCCTAATGGCAAGAGCACCAGGAAACTTGTCACTGTAACAGATGAGATAATATTATTTGTGTGCAGCATATATGGACAGACATTGAAATAAATACCTTGCAATTAACAAATCTTCTCTTGGCAAGTGCTCTTGGATATCAAATATTCCATGTCTTTTGCACGGTCTGTGCCTTTCCATTATCTAGAAGAGAGCACGTGATGATTCCTAAATCAATTATGACTCTTATAAATATGTCCATTTCCAGAGTTACCTGTCTGAGTCCTGGGGGAAGCCACATTTTTTGCTGATTTAGAAAACCTTGGAGCTTTAACTCTTTTTTGCATTTTTGTACTGTGGAGTCTGGAGTTCACAGTTCTTACAGCCAAGGCAGTTGAACTGTGGTAGCCATATATCTTGGGAAAACTGTGCAAAGAAACAAACATAATTAAGCACAGATTGCTATGAAAGTATGCAAGAAGTCCATGGTGGAGTCAGCTCTAAGCAGGAGGCTATCAAAGCAGATGAGGAACCCAGCCCGGGTCTCAAGCATGGGACAGCACTGAAGTGGGCACCCACCCATTGATCCCTGGCCTGGCAGTAACCACAGCAGATACCAGATGAGGAGACTCTTGGCAGAGAACACATGGCATGCACTTAAAAATGTGGGTGCCAAGGCTCTTTAGAGCGAACCTTTCTGTTCATAGGGAGGACATTCAGAAGTAACCCCAATGTGCCAGCATACTGCTAAAATACGGAATGGTCTCGGCACCTTGAGGAGTCTTAATCTGCATCAGGGGAGGTTTAGGGTGGACACTAGGAAGAATTTTTTCACATTCACAAGGAAGGATGATTAGACTTTGGCATGAACTGCCCAGTTGGCATCTCTGGAGGTGTTTAAGAAAGAACCAGATGTGGCTCTTAGTACCATGGTCTAGTTGACATTTTGATATTCAGTCACAGGCTGGACTCAACGATCACAAAAGTCTTTTCCAACTTGACTCTGTGATTCTGTCAGGCAGCCAGGAAACGGGGCTCTGGCTGCTGGGCCACGAGGGGCCACGGGCTACGGGACACTTCAGCCGGGGAAACCCCTGCATCCCCTCCCGCCGCATCAGAAAGTTGTGGAAAACGGTCAAACTCCCGCGTGCCTCGAACACTTTCTCCCGCGGCTGGGAAACCTCTGCCAGGGCGTGTGCGGGGCTGCGAGGCGCCTCGCCCGGCCCCTCAGCGGAGACCCCTGGCGTGACACCGGGGAGGGGATGGTGCCTTGTGCGGGCGGCCCTCCCGAGGGCTGCGGGGCCGAACGCCCCACTTCGGCCGCGGTGGAGGGCGGAGAGGGGCGGCAGTCCCTGTTGGCGGCCTCGCCTCTCCTCCCTCCCCGCCGGCCCGGTTCGTCCCGCGGCGTTAACCCCGGCAGCTCCGAGGCGGGGGCTCCCGGGAGCTGCTCCCTCCCCACAGCCCTCCTTCCTCCGCCGGCAGAAACCAGACACCGGGACGGCCCCGCGCAGCCCTAGTGCGGAGCGGCGCCTGTGTCC
>WBNO01008740.1:63708-84854 GCA_013400575.1 Peucedramus taeniatus
ACCAAAATGTAGGTGTTTGGAGAATGGCAGGAATGAAGTCAAGCTGCCAGTGTTTTCCTTGGGGATGGGAATTGCTCCATGACTGGATACCATGGAGCTTCCACAGGCTGATTATTGCAGTTTGGCTTGTTCTGGCAATCCTAAAGAAGGAAAGAGCTGCCAACAAACCTCATTGTGTAGCTGCTGTACCTCTCTTCTCACATGGAGTAGTATGGAAAATACTGCAAGTAGAAAACTATGCACTGAAAGTAAATGCAGTTTTTGCTATGCATCTGTTCTTTGTTGTGCTTGGTTTGCCTTGTTTCTCCATTATAGTAATAAATATCTGGGTATTTTCCTTGACTGATGAGTGTTATGGTTGCGTTGCATAGTTTTGTTTTTCTTTTTGAAGAAGATCCAAAGGCAGGGTGTGTGGTACTCTGTGGTGGTCTGCTCTCATCCCCCAGTAGATTCATCATTCAAACTTTCATTAGTATTTGCTACAGTACTTCAACATCCATCCCTTTTCTTTGTGTTTGAGCTTCAACTACCCATCTGCCAGCTCCCTTCCCCCAATCTTTTGTCTGCAAAAATACTCTTAATTGACAGGTCAAACGAATCTCATCAGTGATCTCAATGCATGAGAATCTGGCTGTGTCTATGGCTCCTGCTTTTGGCCTTGTCACCTTTAACCAATGTGAAGTTGTTAGACCAGAAGCTGAGTCTGACTGGAGCTTTTATAACGTTGTGGTTACATTTCAGTGGAGGAGCCATTGATGAGGTAGGTTAAAATAAGGGTTAGTCTTTGTGACCTGGTTTGGATGGAGTACTCAGATTTAGAATGCTCCTTTAAGATAATGATTTTTTGAGAATGTGCAAGAATGACTCTTATAAGGTAGTTTTAAGGAATCTTAATATCTTGTTTAAATATGTATCATATTTGCTAATTATATAGGAATAATGTTCATGTGCAGAGCTGTCAATCATTTTTCCAGCTTCCATGAGTCTTTGTAATCAATCTGCTATGTCATGATTTCATTACTTTGGTGTCTTTTTATAAAACGTTTATGTTTACTGAGGGAAACGTATGAGATTGTGACTTCAGGTTCAGGATACAGAAGTAAAAAAAGTGCATAACAACTATTTTGCTTTGATTCTTAATAATGTAAGGTTTGTAAAATGGTCTGTCCTGTTGTATGTATTGCTTGTTACCAACCTGTGGCAAAAAAAATTGTTGTGTTTGTTTTTTTTTCTCAAGAATCTGGTGCTTAACAATGGACTTACCCAACTCATTTGTTAATTGCAACAGAATTGAAGTATTTAGTGATTTAGTCTGGGATATTTAGGTGCTTTATATACACACTGGCTCCAGGTGTGCTCTGGAGAAGGACAAGCATTAAAAATGAATAAGTAGTCATGAAAAAGCTTGTGGTCTTGGTTAAATAGTGGCTGTGTTTAAACTCATTCATGGTGTGTTCCAGTTCTCACAGCAAACAGCAGATCCCTAATAAACTGCTTGTTGATGCATGGAAAGCCCAAGAGTAGATCTAAATTCATTCTGCTTAGAAGTCACAGTAAAAGTGCATGCAGACTCAGCTTTGGGTTTCAAGATTCCTTTTTTGCAAATTTCATTCTTCCCTCCCACCCCCTTTTAAAATGCATATATTTGAAACAAAGACAATTTTAAATCATCAGTCCAAACTTGAGTATCTGCTAATTTTTATACAGTGTTAATTCTGTCTGTTTCCTTATCTAGAACAGTCATTGACTGAATTTGGTCAAAACCATAAAAATGGAGACTGTGGATAGGGTGAGTGTCTGTTTTATCCAGCATCCCCTGTCCAGCAATGACTGAGTAAATATCCGGATATGAGTAAGAACATGGCAGTTGGCCATCTCCCATTTGGTAATCCATGCTTCTGTTTTCAACTCAGATCAAATTTTTGGAGGAAAACCTATTGATGTATTAGTATTTCACTGTTAGTGTTAGTATATTATCTGGGGGGCACCCTTTTACTCAGTGTTAGAAATATGAATTATTTATTTACGTTTTATTTATTTACATATTAATTATAACACTTAAAATTGTTTAGATGTATCTTCATTTGTTTTTCACTAGCTTTTTCTATCAGTTTAATTTGATACTTTGTGGAGTTGTTGTCATGGAGGACGCAGTGAACAATCACTGAGCACAGTGTTTGAGATGATTTACTCAGTGACATAGTATGTTCCTAATTTTTTTTTTTTTTTGTTTCTTGGTAATTCCAGACACTTGACAGCTTTGTTGAACAGCTGTTAAGATTATTTTATTATATAATTACAGTTTTTTTCCTCATGAAAACAGCAGCTCAGGTTCTTTCCACACAGTAACAGGTAGATCAGAGTCCATATGCTGCCTTTCCCCCTCCACTGTACAGTGCTGTATCAATTTTCATTCATCTGTTAATTACATTTTTTTCTTCCTTGTCCAGCTGCTCACTTGCAGGAGTTTTCTGACATTCATTGGTTGTTCTTTGTCCTTTCTTTAATAGCTTCTTAGAGTTTTCTAATATCCTGTATAACAGATTGTAAACTAATTTTTAATCCAGATGTTAAGACAAGGAAATTGGTTGAAGGACAAAAGCCATAGCCGAGAAGCTTCATTATTAATAAAAAAACCCCAAAACCCATTAAGTTGCTTTTCCAAATGAAGTAATATGAAATTTCTGAATTTCTAACTGTGAGATCTAATCTATCATTTCATTTGACTGTGTAGAAGATGGGTAAATTTGTAGACTGTGAGGTATCTTGAATGGCAGGGAAGTAAATGGGTAAAACGAGCAAGTGGTGGAGAAGAACTCCAGCAAAGTGGTGAGAAAGTAGCCTTTAACTCAAGACATCCCAAACTGGAAGGTTTCCAGAACATCTGGAGCTCAGTGATTGTGTCCTTTTATCTTTGCTTTATTCTTCCAGCCTTTCCATAAAAATTTGCTCATGTCTGCTGCTAAAGGCTCCTGAGTTGGAATGATCTGTATTTTAATCCAGTCTGGCCATTGCTGTGTTCTTATGGAACAGGGTATATAGCAGGTTTTCACCAACCTGGAGTATTTTTGCCGTATCTGTATTTTAATATAGGTGCCTTCTCTTGAAAGTTGTGTGTGGAGTGGAAAGCATTGGTTGTTGTTGCTGTCATGAAGCATAAGAAACTATTTTAAATACAAGTTCTTTCTGGCTTTATTTTCTCTATGGAGTCTGGATGTCCTTAGTTGCATCTTTGTGCTCAAAGAGCCTCAGTAGATCTTAATGTTTAAACTGTTTTTGCCATGTCTATAGACAATACCAAAGTGTTTGAACTGCATTGCCTGCATATTTTACAACAGCTGTTGTCTTTTTCTGAATAACTTATAATCAAAAGGAGAAACTGTATTTCTTATTACATCATGTCATTCAGAGTGGCTGAGTACTTGCTGAGATTTTTTGATGTATCTTTATATAATGTTGTTAAATCACAGCTGGTGGCAGATGCTTGTCAAAAAACAACAGGTGTGTTATAATCCTTTTTTCATCAAAATGCACTGCACAAGCTACTGCTGCTTCTTGGAAGCAGGACCCCAGTCCCAGCTGTCAGAAAAAAAAAAAAGGGATAAATTAGAAAAGTACAGGTTTCTCCTTACACAGAGAACTGCATGTTTCTTGTTTTATTGCTAGCTGAGCTACAGAGACAGCATGCCACTTGTTTATCCAATTAAATGTTCCCTTTCAAATCAGGAAATAGATTTCACTTGGCTTTGGAAAAGAGATCAAAAGTCTGAGAGTAGTAGCAGTTCAGGAGAGAAATGCCAAGGAGAGTTATGAAGCTAAATGACCATTACTGCACCTGTGAAAGCAATCCAGCTCTAAGAAGGGAATGAAACTGGAGAGTGTAAATTAGCTACAACTAACCCCAAAGCCCCTGCCTGCAGCAGTGATCAGTGCCTTCCAGGAAATTGGTAGCTCTCTATTCAAAGAATATAAAATTTAATATTAATATTTTAGTAAGATAAGATGGAGATAACATTAAATTCATTAAATATCATGCCAGATCATCATCTACAATTATTTACCCAGGTGAGGTTTTAGGCTATTAAATTTATTTTGCACCAGTGTTCTGAATTGCCTTAGAAAGGAGTATTATCTCTAGTCCAGTTGTATTGTCTTTTTGGCCATTTTCTCATAATTAGGACACGTCATCTTCTGGCAAGGCAGTGGAGCAGCTTTTGGCATAGTCTCTTCATGTTATGGCTGTGAATGTTGCTTTATATGGCACTATTTCTAGTTAAGTTGATTATCATAATACTTCTCAAGAAATGTGTTCTGTAAAGGACTGAATGACAATTAGACATTTTAAAATATAAACAAGCCAAGTTTGTTTATGTCAAGCTTCTTTACGGAGACTGGAGCCAGCTGAACTGAGTTGTATTTTTTCATCCTTTATACATGTTCTGTGTTACCCCATTACTAAGAACTTCTGTTCTTTGAACTATAAAGTCCTACATAACAATTGAATTGAAAGCCATTATTCATCCAGACAGTACAGTGTGAAGACCCAAGATGCAGCACATGAAGTGATGTACAAAGTCTATAAGTGGATAAATGGTGTGGGAATTAAAAGCCTAAATGACAGCAAGACATTAGGCATAATAGTTCATATTCTCACAGTGGATGGATTTCTGTGAAGTGTAGGAATTTGTGAATTGTCCATTTCCCACTGGCATTCTTAGCCCTCACACAGGCTATTTTTGTGTACATATCAGGAGATCAGAATGATCTAAATTAAAAACAAAACCAAGAATTCAAAGTAGAAAACTTCCACTAACCCACTCCCCTACCCCCAAACCTTTAAGCTTCAATCAGGTTTCTCAGGGCCTTTCTTTTTTAATTTTTTAACCTGATTACAAGACAAGGTCTCTTCAGGAGTTTAACGTGAACACAGCAGTGGATTGACCTTTTTATCTGTACAGGATCTTCAGCAATGCCACAGAGAGTGGAGTGGTATTCTTCCCTGTCATTTGTCATTCTGCTGTAGAATTAAATCAGGTCACTAATTTATACTTGCATGGTACCTCTACCATTGGTGAAGTGCCACTGCAGCATTGCTAACTGGAGTCCTGTGGGGCATTTGGGAATTGTCCATCATCCTCCTTACCCACCTGGCTGCATCCCATGGGCTAATGACATCTGGCAAGGTGAGTGTATGTTTATTTGTGTGTAGCATTTACTTGTGCATTTTTAGGACGAATCAAGGGTGCTGATAGCTCTGTGTTTTGGAGCACTGTGTCACTTGGGGTGACACATTGCAGTTTTGTGGTATTATTGGGAGAAAAAAGACTGTTCATGTGATCCCTTAAGTCTCTGTTCTGGGGCTGCTTTTATTTAAAATTTTCCTTGATACTCATGGGACAAGAATCAATAATGTGTTATGAACTTTGCTCAGGATGCAGATCTAGAAAGTATCATCAGTATGGAGAAGGACCAGGATATTGTATTATTAAACCAGAAAATGGTAGATGTGAAGTCGAAGCGGGGAAAATTCAAGTGTCGTAGTGTGGAATCTAGAGTCACAGATTTAGCAGATAATACACATTTCTACCTTGAAAGCTCATCTGTTAGAAGTGTGAGGCTAAGACTTGAATATTATACTGTATGGATTTTTTTGGGGGTAATTTGTTAGTAGAAGGATTTTACCTTGGAGAAAAAAGGAAAAAAGATCCTAGTATTTGAGCAGAGATTAGAAAATTATGGGAAAATGTGACTAAAGGTTCACTCAGGATACACCAGGCGTTTCTCATTGCTCCGTTTGAAAAAGGGAAAGAACTTGTGGGAAGTACCACATCTTATTTTATTATTCCCCAGGGGTTTGCTTTCAGCAGTTTTGAGAAATAGGATGGGGGTAAGAGATGTTGGTCTGAGACCATCCTTTTGTTCTTATGTGAGATTTAGTTTTTGTAAGGTAGAACTGGCAACTGGATTTGTAGATTTCAGGTTTCCCTTCTTGTCTGGTTTCTAGCTGCCTGAGTTCTGTTTTGAACACTGGGACCACGGTGATTTTCGCAGTCTCTTCTTGAAACAAGAAGGCTGATGTCCTTGGGAAGACCTGGAAAACTAAGAAAACATAAATGAAGTTTAAAATTTTAGCATAAGAGATAAGGTAACAGTGGGAGATGATTTAGGCATACCTGGCCCCATAAGAAGGTGAGATTTCAGGAACTGAAGACATCCCCTTTCAGCTCTGCTCTGAAATCTGGTTGATAAAACACCTTGTGTCCTCCACGAGTGGTCTTCATTCACTTCAACCTTATCTTTCTTTTAACAATATACAGGGTGCAATGTACTTGTATTTGTATAGGTCTACATAATGTGATTGATATAAATAATAAAAGTAACACCTTTCCCAGATATAGCTGTCTGATTACCCAAAGGTTTCTGAACCAAGGGAGATACCTAATATGAGCTAAATTAACACACTTGTGGGTAATACAGGAAGGCAGGGGAGACAAGAAGTAAAGGAGAAACAGAACTTTAAGACAAGGGGGAATAAAAAGGAAAAGGGTGTTGCTCATGCAATTGGTTGCAGAGTAAAGATCTTGGCAGCCATAAAGTTCCATTGTCTGGGAACTGTTATGCATGGAAGCTGAGGCAACATAGAGTGAGTACATCCAGAGGAGAGTGAGGATGGCAGTATTCCTGCAGGGCTTGCTTCAAGGGGTGTTTTGCTGTGATGTAACTCAGCTTTGCAGCCAGGGAATCTGGCACATGCTGTTTGTGGCAGAAAAACTTGTTCTGGGCAAAAAGGGTTTATTTCAGGGTCTCATCTGCCTTCCCATCTGAGGCATTTCTGTTCGTTATCATTAGGTGTTTCTCTACTGATCACCACAGGTATACAGCAAGAGAAAATGAAGTGAATCTTGAAAACAGGGTTTTCATGAGGACTGTACTCTGTACCTCATCCAATATCATCCTTTTATCCTCAGACTTTTGCCCAACCTCTTTCTTTTGGGGCAAGCAAGAGAAGCTTACTGGGTGGTTTAGCTCAGAAAAGCAAGGGAGTGCATCTCAGTATATTGATATGAGAAATGTGTGGTGCCCACAACAGCAAGTGCTTTGGCATTTGATCCAGTGAAAAGAAGGAGACAAGTATGAGGTGCAAGCAGGTTTAGGATGTTTTTATAGCATCTTTCTTTGTCCCATTCTGAGATCAACCTACAGATGCAAATACATTTCATACCTGTCCACTGTAAACAGGGAGCCCTGGGGAGCTGTGATTGTATCACATCTTCTTGGCCAGTCTTCATTAAAGAAGAATCTGTAGGCAGACCGCTGAGTGTTGCTGCATCATTCAGGCAGGATGCACTAAAGAACTTGAGTCCATCATAATTGTTTTCACCAATATGTGACAGGAAAAGAATTTCTCTTAAATTTTTCTTTGGTCCTACTGTAGTTCCTGTGGTATTTTGTATCCATTAGAGTGTATGCTGTCTGAAGCAAGTTAACAGTTCTGTCTTTGCATAACTTTGTCTTAAGACCCCTTTTGTCCCTTCACGGATGACACACTGATGCTGTGTTGCTTTGGAAGTTCAACTCTTTAGTGTAATGGCAGCTTCCAGGTGTCACTTCTCACTCTGCCCTGTGTGGTGTGGCTCAGCCCTCTTCTGTTCTTCCCTTGCTCTGGCTTTTGTTGCTCCCTCTGACCCCTGCTTGCAGGTGGGGCCAGCTACTTGCATGACCTCTCCAGTCCAAAAACAAGGATGGCATTGGATTAGGAGGTAGTCTGGGCACTCCTTTCCCCCTCCAGTGGTGTCCTTTTATTCCCTTCAGCAAAGTGCTGTGGCGCCTTTGGGCAGTACCAGAAATATTTGGTTGCAGGAGAAGGCTGTTAGAGAGCAGAGGTCCCATACACTGAGGGAGTGTGGGGATGATGGGGTACAAGTTAGTCTAAATACAGCCTCTGACTCTTGCAATTAGGCTCCAATTACTGCCTTCTGTCTTTTGTTGGTGTCTCCTGGGGTCGTATCCTTGCTTGTCAACAGGAGTGGGGAAACCTGGGAGTGACTGCAGGTGCTGACTGGAGTGCCCTGAACTCACTAACTCTTTGTCCAAAAGGTTTAATAGTACTACAGTTTCTAAGACTATTGTGTATCTTTTTGGTGTTGGTTTCATTAAGGATCCAAATTCATTGCTTTCGGTTGCTGAAGTAAGATAATGTATCTTACATTGGTTTGTTACATGATCGCAGTGCACTGGAGTTGCAGAGAGAGAAGCCTGGGCATTCTGTACTTGTGTGCTGAATTCTGCAATTTAAGAGCCAGATTAACTCCTTAGAGAATTATTTTCTGAGCAGTTTGCCAGGGCTAGAAAGGCTTTTGGGGTCATCTTTCACTTTAAGAAGTTAGTGAGCAAGTATGTGAGGCAGCAAACTATTTACTTTCTGGCTTGGATTCTTCTGTGCATAGACTTGCACTGGTTTCAGTCAGACAGCAGACATGGTGCTTACTCTGTAGTTTCTGCTTTTTTTTAAATCTCAGAAAGGCAAATTTGTGCTCCAGCAACTATATTAAAAACAGAGGTGAACTTGATGTGAACAACAAGAAATTTGAGTTGTTTGACTCTGCATAGGTGTTGGATAACATCACAGAAAATACATCCTAGTACTTCCAAATCTGTATTGTGTGGAGGCTGGGGCAGAGACTAGCTCTTCTGTTTTGTACTCTGATGCTGAAGAATGAAATGTGCTGCCTGTCTTCTGCAGCAGTGTAAACTTAATGGCTGACTTGTGACACAGTTCTGTGTTGTGTTATGTGTTTCCAGAGCAAAGGTTACCCAGAGGGGCGTTTTCATTCTGTGCGTACAGCTGGAAAAAAGAAAGTAGTTCTACTTTATAAAATGTGTTGGTTATTACTCATCAGTTGTGCCAGATTTTTAAAATGTGGGAAATGGGTAGAACTGCTCCCACTAGAGATGAGAAGAGGTGTGGGGACAGGGCTGGGGTGGGAGGAGTGGTAGAGCTGAGCAGCAGGGTGAGTCGGTGTGGTGGGTGCCCACGAGGGGCCCATGGGTGCTGCTGGAGACCCTGCTGTGTTTTTTGGCTGCCTCTGTGGGCAGTCTCTGACAGGTTCTCTCCATGAGCTGGCCAGCTGGCTCCTCTGCCCAGCCAGCTGAGTGGCTACTTGCCCAACCCAGTTGTGAAATACAAATTAAAGGCATTATTTAAATTAAGATGATTTGGTTTTGCACATGAATTTACTGTAAGAGGTCTAAAAGTATAGCAGCAGTTTGGCATAGTATCTCATGGGGCTTTTGGAGTATGAGAAGAGCGGCGATTTTTGTTAGAAGCAAAACATTTTTTTTAGCCATAAAGAATGATAAGATGATTTGCAAAAGTCGGTTGCAGCTAAGGGCCAAGTTCTGCTCTTGTTGCATAGCCAAGGAAAGGGTAAACACCAGTGTGATGTTGAATGTTTTTGTATGCTCTGAGAATTTTAGATCTTTGAGTATGTTGATGCAGATTTGCTTGCATATAATGAAGCAAGAATGTAGTGCTTTTAAATAATGTTGCCATTTTTGCAGGATTATTAGGCAACATGACAGTAACAGAAGAGTAGGATCTATAATCTGTTTTACTGAAGAGTATAGTGTCAGCATCTTCAATACAGCTCAAGTTACTTGTGTGGTTTTGTCAAGAACTGTGTGTAGAAGTACTGTTGCTATCTGGAGGGCTTTATTAAATATAGTTCAGTACCATTTGAAAATGGAGGTGTCCATTTGCTCAGTAGAAGATTTGAAGTGAGCTACTTGTCTCTGTAACTGCTAATGGTGGAAGTAAGGGTGCAGGAAAGTTTTGAAATCTATGAGAGAAACGCTGGAATCATGTCTGATGAACTTTGTTAGGAACTAGAAGAGACAGGCATGAGAGGCAGACGATGGAAAGGAGCAGACAGTTTGGGAATAGCATCTTCATCTGTGGGCAGTAGTGAGGGGTGCAGGTTACCAGTGAAGGGAATCCCTGTGAGAGCTGGAAGTCTGCTTGCTGCAGTTCAGACTGTTTTGTATTGCTGTGTCTCATGAGTTGTAAACAGCTGTGGAAATTGGAAGTCTGACATGAGAATCCAAGACCAGCACAGTCCCAATTTCTGTACTTCTTTTATCAGAACAGCTTGCATACATCCACACTGGTTGGGGTTTTTTATTGTTTGTTTGTTTGCTTGGGGGTTTTGTGTTTTTCTGATTTTTTTTTGTTTGTTTGTTTGTTTTTTTTCTTGTTTTTTTTTTTGTTTTGTTTTGTTTGTTTTTTTTCATTTTTTTCCTGATTTTTTTTTTTTGTTCATTTTTTAAAATTACTCTAATATATTTTAATTTTAAAGTAGAAAACAATCTCATTGCATACAGAAAACTACAGCAGGCTGCAGATAATACTTATTGAAATAACAGGCTCATAAGAAAGAGAGGAGGCAGTTGGGAAGAATCCCCTGGGAATATAATCAAAGTTGATTTTCAAGCAGTTGTATTTTTTTCTGTTGTTCCTGCTCACATGGTAATGCTTTCAAGCTCACTGGGAAAAATGGAAAGTTCATGTCCTTAGGACAAGATAGACTTGAGCCTAGTTTAAAACTCATAGGATATTCTTTGCTGCCACACATCCCTTCCTTCTCCTTTGTACTCTGTCCTAAAAACACCTTGTGTGTGTCACTCTGGAAACACACATCAGAGAGTCATAATTGAAGGGCAGATAAAGGGGACAGGTTTAGATAGTTCAGATCATTGATTTTCAGGAGCTGTGTGTGCCTTTCAAAGAAAGTTAAGTGCTGCATTGAATTTGCCAAAATAGAAAGATTGGAGAGAAGCAAAGCAGTGGCAGTAACTGTGCTACAGAGAAAAGTCTGTTTCTGAGAAAACGTGAGTCTGCTCTTGTGAGCAAATCAACACTGACAGATGAAAGAATAACAGGGTGGCAGTAAGTGTATCTTGAGTAAGTTAAGCTCTAACTGTACAGACAAGAAGACTGTGGATAAAAATACAAAATACTGTGTGGTAGGTAGATAGCAATGTGCAATTTTGAAGTGAATACATCTTGTAATTTGGTGTGGCATCTCTGAAGAAAGAAAGCAATTCTAGTCTGGTACCTGCTTTCTAGCAAAGCTCTTCTGTGCTGGGAAAAGCCTGAATGTTGGTGAAAATAAAGTAAATATATTGCTTAGGCAAAGCAGAGGTGTGGCTTTGCCATCAGAAGAGATGAAAAGCAGCACTTGGAACAGGAGATGGTAGTGCCAGGAGAGGTTCCCAGATCCATTGTGCATCTCCAGAAGTCTGTTAACTCTTTTGGCTGCAGATGTACATTAAGGACAGTTTTCAGACATCCTAAGGTAAACCCAAACTCTTGGAGTTTCTGCTTTGCAGAGAAGAACCTTGTTTCCAGAAGCACAATTTCTCTTTTGTGTGAATTTTGGTAGAAGTCGGTTTGTTTCCTGGAGCTCAGATTACAAATGGCAGTGGTGGTTGTGTGTCTTATCACCTGTCTTCCTGAGAAAGATGTGTTCCTGCAGTGTTTGTGCTGTCTACAGATGGGACCAGGAGCATTTTCATGTTGTCTTTCAGACCTTTGTACGGATGTTCAGTGCCAGACGGACAAAATTGATAGCACTAGAGAGTTTTGGTGGAAATGTATCTGCTTGATAATGGCTCCTCATTTATAATTGTAACTTCAGCTCTCTCAGTTATCAAGTTTTGAGTCAGAGGAACGTGCATAGCATGGATTTTGTAAAATAAAACGTTCTTCATAAAAATGTGCCAAGACAAATGCCTTAGAAAACCTAAATGTGTCATAAACATATGTTTTCTGGTCAAACTTGCAATCTAATTAGGAAATGTGATTAGAAAATATAAAAAATGTAATCTCATTAGATAGAATCTGTTGGCTTTGGCCATACTTCCTGCTGTTAATTTTTTACCAGTCTGGTTAGTATCAGCTGTCCTTCTTTCTTTCCCTTCCTGCCCACCCTGAATCATGTCAAGTTGACATTGTGATGTTCTGTGTGCCTCCAGTTCATACTATACAAGCACTGACTCTTCTGAGTTCTTGGAATAAATTCTCTTGTTCCAAAATTAAATGAACAACGCCTTAAGTTCCCATGTGTTCTTGACCTTTCCCTTTACAGCTCTTGGATACAAGTTATCAAAATTTGCTGGCCCTAGAAATGTAAAGATTTAGGGACCAAGATTGGCTCTTTAACACTTCAGTTATTTTCAAAGTAGGAATAGTATGACTACATTGCAGGACTGTCTTCCCATTTGTTTTGTTTTGTTTTCTTCTCTGTGTCAAGAGTTTGGTAATTTCAATATAAAAACAGAGGTTGTATTTGTCATTTGTTCTTCCCAACAGGTATTTTTTTATTTGTGTTTCACTACCTGTGTAATCAGTGTCTGAGGGGTGGAGAGGGTGTAGACAAAGTAGATGCCTATGACAGTTGAGTTTTTTTAATTCTTCCTCTCTGCTGACCCAGGCATCTGTTCATTTTACCTGGGGACAATTCTGGGGAAATCTGTAAATACCAATCCTTGTTTCTGAGCCAGGTAGCATGGCTTGTTCATGATGTCAATGGATGTAGGTAGGTTCTGTTTATTAAGGTGAGATTGCAAGGACTGTATCAGTTAGAATAACACAGCAGCATGTGGGCAGCTTTTCAGGCAGATAAGTAATTTTGTTTGAACTCAGTTTGGACTTGAAAAAAGCTCTAGTGGACAACTAGAGCAGAACTGTAGCTTAGATTTACCAGGTTTTGATTGCAATTTGAGCAGCACTGAAAGAGAGTCTTTTTAAAATAGTGCTTTCACAAGTGTAGTTCAGATCAAATGAAGTTATTCAAATGCACATCTGTCTCCTTGAAGGTTTTATTACATCAATTTCTTCTTTTCAAAGATTTTTTATTTTGTTGCTCTGTGACTGTATCACGTTTCAGGATGACTTTGTTTGTTTCTGGCCTTTCACTTTTAGTTTCAAAAACCAGTGTGAGATAAAAGTACAAAATAGATAAACTACATGAATACCAAACATTACCAAAGTTTTTGTTTTTCAGGAAGGGCAGAAATGCTCTAGTAATGGCATTATGGCTTATGCGTCAAATTCTCCCCTGTTGATGATAGCTTATGTTCACTCTCTTGGGTCTTTTATAAGTTTTGCTTCATTGTGCAGGCTTGTAAATCTCAATTATACTAATGGGTGTCATGCTTTCACATTATAGGAAAGAAGTGCCAAATACAGGCCGCAGTGGGATGCCCTCATCCAGCAACTAACTCTTACACTATGGAGCTTTTCTCTTAGCTATCAAAAACATTTAACACTGGGAAAAAAAACATTACTACAGCTTGTATTTGAGTCTGGGGACAATGATCTGGAAAGCTGTTTGCTGCTGTGTCTGTCAGGCTGTTGCGTATTGAAACGAGAGGTAAAACTGTTGTCATAGGAAAGGAAGTAAGTGGCATTTGCAGGCTTGATGGTCAGTTAATTATTGCTGAAAAATACATAGCAACTTGCTCTTGCTCTTTTTAGAGATGGTATTTGATATGCTACCCTCATTTACTGAAATGTCTTGTAAAATCATTCTTTGCCATGAATTAGAAGGCCAAACATTTGTGCTCCCCTGTTTCTGAGAAACCAGTTCTCAGAAGGGCATGAAACATAGGTTGACACCATGATATGGCATTTTAATGAGGCCTGGTGTCCTGTCTCTATTTTGAAAGAAATGGAGTCACAGATGTTAACTGTGCTTTCCTGAGTAGGATGGGTAACTCTCTGATTGCTACTGTACTGCTTGTTTGGTTGCAGCATTTTAAAGAGAGGCTGAACAAAAACCATGTACATTCAGAGAGATGTATGGACCAGTTTTAGGGGGCTTTGATGCTTTAAACCAGTGCTCTTAGCACAGGATTCATAAGGGTTTATTTCAGACACCTGTATGGGTTTATTTTAGATGCTTACCCAGAGGATGGTGAGGTGGGAGCATGTTTGCATGGGATGGGGGTCCAGCCTGCTAAGGGCCAGAGTCATCCTTATGAAGGCTTCTAAAAGTGTCCTTCAGCAGCTGAGCTCTGAAATGAGGTTATTGGTGCTTCACAACTTTGAAAAGGCCTTATCTAGCACAGGTCATGTTTATTTTTCATTAATAATTTCCATAGGCATTTCAAGCACATAAAATTATGGGGAGGGAATCTATGATGTTATCTCTGATTTAAGCAGGGATTAAGTCTGCACAGTCAGAAAGGAATTGATGTTATTACAGCCAGGATTTTTGCATTGGCTAATCTGGTCTTACTCCAGCTTTATGTCACACCTAGAGGCTCCTAAAAGTATACTCTGAATCCTTACCCTTTGACTGATTTAATGAGATATTTTGTCTAGTCAAGGCTCCACAGTTTAACTTAATCTCTCAACAAAATGTATATTTTTGCTTTTTTCTGTCTGTTTTCCTTTACTTTCTCCATTCCAGCCAAAACAAATTATCTTGACAAATATTTGACCTCACTGAGTCAAATATGCTTGAGACCATAGCAGAGCTGATGGGGTTTTTGACTCTGGGGTGCAATAAACAGATTGACACTGGAGAGATTAATGTTCTGGCTCTTACTTAACATTCCCTGAAAGTCTCTGTTGCAGGTGATGCAGCACTTAGGATTTCTTAGAATTTAAAAACATGTGCAAGCAAGACAGTAGAATACTTAATATGGTGGAGTAATGATTTCATATTATAAACTTGTAACTTAGAGGGAGAGCCATCTGGTTACAAATATGTGCATTTTTTTCATTTCAAGTATAGCCCCAGGGTTGTTTTTTTCTCATTTTATTTCTTACAGCTTTTGATTTGGTTGAGAAACTAGTTAATGATGTGTGGCAATCGAAGTCATCAATAGCTAACAACGAAAATGAGAGCTAATTTTGGAATACTCTTTTCTCTCACTCCCCTCTTTTATCCAGTAAAATGCTAAATGAATCTATTACTCCTTATCTTAAGTTAAATTATTAGAAGCAGACCCTGTGGTTTTTAGTTGGATTTTTTTGGGGGGTTGATCTTTCCATCAAGGTCTCCTACAGGTGTTTAATGTATATGGTGTGGAGATATCCACAGATGCAAGAATAGAAGGATGTCAAATAAATAGAAGTGTGACTTCCAGCTCTGTTTATAAATGCTGTTATATTTTAAAAACTGCTTTTATGGTATGATTCTTTTAAATAGAGACTGAACTGTCTCTAAATGTGTAGTAGAAAACACTGGGTTTTATAATTGAGGGCCAGTTGTTGCTCTTGGTATAACACATGTAAGTCAAGAATTATTTCTTCTCAGGTGGCTGTAATGAAGGGAACAGACTGTAATGATATTCCAAGAGTGAGGAGCTGGACAAGGGTGAGAGGCAGTAGGGCTGTTTATCTGCTACTCAGGTGGACAGGAGGACTTAGTGGCCTTCTGTGAAGGGTAATTGAAGGAGAGTGTCACAGAGGTTGGGTAGCAGCTCACCTCATCTGCACTTTGTAATGCGAATATCAAGGTGCATTAGCAAGGGTTGGATGAGCTCAGGTACCAGGAAGGCCCAGCTCCAGCAAGCTCCACCTCCTGACAGCAGCCCAGACACAACTCTCCTGTCCTGGACAAGGTGAATTCAACACCAGCTGTTGTGTTTTACCCCATGTCTGCCTTGTGCTGTGCTGTAAATGAATACAGGCCTTGCTATAAGTCTTAAATGAGAGGCTGTTTATTGAAATCTAAAAATATATTAAATAACCAGGTATCCAGGTTTATTCTTATCAACAGCTGCTAAGTTACCATCTGATGACACTGGTTGCTTGAATCCTGTCACTTAGCTGAACTTTAAAAATTATGTGGAACTTTAGTTCTGACTTGAATAAGCATTTCTGTTCAAAAACTTTATTAAGTTCAGAGTTTTCTCTCTGTGTTTTTGCTTTGCAGCTCTGGTGTGTGAAAGAAATAAATGAAATTGAAATGGCTTTTTCCATGTGGCTCTGGGCTATAAGGCTTTTCAGACCTGGTGGTATATAGGAATGTCTTTGAAATAATAACTCATCTTTTTAGAGAAACTGGAGGGATGTGTGTGACTGACACAGACGGTCTTCCTTCGTATCCTCTTCAAAGAAGCTCTTCTTTATTATTTTTCTTGTGGTCAAATAAGAGGTATAACTTCATCTAGAGAAATCCTAGTCTCCCAAGCATTTTTACAGACTCGTAGTTGTTGGTTTGGGTTTTTTCCCCTGGTCACAGTCCCTTGTTGTATGTGCTGAACTTAGGAAAACTGGTGAAGGCTCTTTAGCTTGCATGTAGAGGGTATGTATGAGAAGAGTGGGTTTTCCAGCTGAAGCATGCTTGAAATTCATTGTAGCCTTCTTTTTTTTCCTTTATTTAAAAGCCTGACAGAGCTAAGTTTCCAAATACATTCTCCTTGCAGAGTTGCAGGAGTATAGACTGTCCCTGGAATTGTCAGTGATTGCATTTCCCTTCCTTTGGTGTGGCAGGTCCAATCTCAATCACTCCTTCTTTCTCCTGTGGAAGTAGTACCTGAAAAATACCTGTATTTGGTGGTACATGGCCACCCTGTGTTTGATACACTCTCATTCTGTATAATACCTGTATAATTCTGTTGCATGATGAACTTGTGACAAGTGACTGATAAGGAATTTTGGACAGCAGTCACTATGCATTGATAGTGCCACATTAGTGACAGACAGAGGTAAGGAATTTTATTTCAAAGGTGTCTATAATGCTCAGTGAAATGCATATTAGTAGTCTGGTGGGTTCAAGACATTACTTACTTTTCAAAGTGGTGTTTGCAGAAAAACCTGTTGCTTTCAGGCAAAAGTTACTACAATATGTATTTTCATTCAGTCCTGCTGAAGGGAAAAGAAGGAAACCAGATAGATGAAGATGAGATCCTGAATCCTATTCAGTTTTTAAGGCAGCTATGTAAAATCCTGCCATAGTCCCACAAAAGATTCAGGTTTTATGGATTTGTCTTACCCTGACAGCTCCCACACACCAACATCTCACCTGCAGCTTGGCTGCAGACATAGATTCCAGTGAAGGCAAGGCAAGGTTAATTGTAGTCATGGCGATGGTTTTGGGAAATAACATTTATCTTTTGCCCTACTTGGGAGAATATTGTGCTCAGTAAGTAGGTGAGCCACATTAAGGCTCTACTCAGGAGGTTTTAATTTTTTCTTGGCACATCCAGAAAATGCAGGACTTACTTTAGTCTTGGATCTCTACTATTTGTAAATAAATGCTTAACTCTCTGGTATATCTGCCTAAACAGGTAACTAAATTGATTCCATCTGAAGTATTCAAAGCCACTGAGCTGAGAGGAGGACTTCATTATATAGTTCTTCCCTGACATAGACCACATGGATCTTAATGTTTGCTTTTTTCATTTGCTTTTCAAAGGAAGATCTCCAAGCTTTCAGAATGTAAACATCCCAGAGATAGAGAACTGAGCCTTCAACTCCAGCTTTTATCTGAATGTCCAACATCAGCAGCTGTAGAGATTTAATCAAATTGGGAAATGAGACTGTTTTTCTGGTTTTGGCTGTAGATTTCTTTAGACTGTATGGTGCCCAACCCTTTGGGCTGCTATTTTTGGGGAGCTAGAGCAGGGGAATGATTAGGAAAGTTTTGCTCTTTCTTTTATCTGCATATACATAGCTCAGTTCCTGCTTTTCTTAGGGAAAGGTTCCCATTCTCTCTATGGAAATGAAGGGGGAAGCATAGCCTTTTAAAAAAACCCAGCCCCAACCCCTACAAAGAAAATCAAACCAAAACCCACAGTAAAAAAATCCCTGACCAAAAGTGGCTGGTGCTGTTCATGCTGAGGAGAAGCAGTGTGAGACAAACCAAAATGGATGATGTGCAGCTTCTTGTATCTTTTCTTCATGCTTTAATTACCCAGTGTGCTAGACCTGAGAAAGATGCGTGATGTTTGTAAATGGCAGAGATGGGTCAAAATGCCATTTGAAAATGAGAACCTTACAATCCTAGCTGGTCTGGCTTTTACAGAAAATCTGTCCAGGCTGTACTGGAGACTTAATGCCATTTAACCCCATGCTGATGAGTTTGGTATATAACAGATTTACATAATTGCCTTTTCTGGTATAGACAAGAATGCTTTTGTACTACCCAGTTTTGGGTCAGTGGATCAGTGGAGACTTGAATTTAGAGTCTTGTTTTTCTACCCTTGATAAACATTGTTGGTATTAGAGTTGTACACAGTAATTTATGTGTATTATTGAAAAAATCCTTATTTGTGTTTTTTTTCTCCTATCTGAAGCTTTTTAAGCAAACTAGCATAGATATGAGCTTCATATTTTGTTAAATTTCAAACTTGTTATGTTTGAATTGTGAGTTGTATTGTTAACAAAATCACATCTGAGCACTACTTCTAAAGAAACCCTAAAGTACAAGTGTGGTAAGCAGATGGACTTGACTTTTTTCCTGAGTTCTTTTGTTAACTTGAGTAAATTCTCTTTTTACAGGAGCCAATCATTATACCTTGGTTGTATTTTTTGAATTTTTAAGCATGCGTTGTTAAGTCATGAAAACTAGGTATTCCCGTGTGTTCCTCTAGTAGGCTGCCTGCTTGAGCAGGAAAAATTAAATGGAAGAGTTGAAACTGAGAATAGGTTCTAAATGGATAAATCCAACATACTGCTTCAAGTTTAGCAATTTCAGAATTACTGTTTTCAAACTCATGTGTGCAGCATGCTGTGAAATTACTTACTGAAATGCCAGTGAAAATGTGTGTGGGGGAGAGTTTTTGTTTGTTTGTTTTTCTTTTTGACTCAAAATGATACCAATTGATTCATGTGGCCTACAGAGCTAATACAACATATCTACTTGAATTAAGGTATCAGACTCTTACCACAAAGTTCACCCATTTAGACATGTTTTGACAGTGTTTAACATTGGGGAGCTAAATGTCCATGTGCTGCTGATGCAGAAGGGAGACCAAAGGCATCTTAAGTACCTGCAGTCCCACAAATGCAGGAAATTGTTTGGTATATGCAGATGATTCTTGTAAGTTTGCTGTGTTGCAGAAAGTGGTGTTGGTTCCTTTTAGATATTCCTTGACGTTTGATGTGAGGAAGATCTATCCTAATCTACAGATGGGGGTTAGTTTCATCTCCACTGCTTCAGTTTGACATCTAAAGATAACGTTTACTGGCACAGATTGTATTCAAGTTCTTTCAGTCTTTCTTCAGAGTTTTTTTATTTCTATGTATTTCTATGTAGGTATTCAGATTACACTCGCAAATATGTTGGGCATACAACAGGAAAGACCAAAGGTGTGTCATTTCACTGGCAAATGTGGGGTTTGTGGGTGTGTGGTAGCTGGTTATACTGATCTCTTGAATGACTGCGCTGCTTACTGAAACTTATCTTTTCCTTTCATCTGTTTAAGATTGATAAGAAATCTCCACTGATGCAAAATGTAACCATTTCTTCTATAGAAAGACCATTAGAAATGAGTAATATCTCTTATTTTCGGTGGCCTTTGAAACTTCACTGATGCTGTAGGAGGAAGGTGGCAGTTCTATGCAGGACTGTATTCCTGCTGCTTCCACAATACTTAAATGAGTGAACCAGTTGTGTTTTATCCTTCTGAGCTTGTGTGTTTATTTGCCAAAGGCAAATTTTCATCAAAGGCAGTTTCTCTAGGATTTTTCCACAACCATGTGCAGCTAAAAATTTGATTAGGCTGTTTCTGAAGGATATTACCACAAGTGCTTTTTCCAGTCCTTTAGCTGGAATGCATTTGCATCTGACTCATCCCAAATGTCAGCAGCTAGAGATAGCTGGTTTGAGTTTAGAATTGCATCTGAGGCCTGAAGATATTTGGATATTCTCTTTCTGTCACTAAGGACACCTTATCCATCATCACTGTTAGTTCTTTAAAAATCTTCTTTGGTGAGGTTGAGAAGTGCTGTCCTTCTCACAAGTAGTAAATTTTTACAGAAGTGTCCCTCACAGGCAGTTACTGAAGTTCCTGGGAGAGAAGTTTCGTGGGAAAAGGTTTCTGGGACTAAGGTGTAGATGCTGTGTGTGGTTAGGTGGTACAGTCTGAGCACTGGAAAAAGTGTGCACAAAGAAAATATGTGGGAAATTATATGAGCAATACAACAGTGGGTGAATCTGTTTCTTTTCAATCAGCTTTCTCTGGCTGGAAACTCTTATTTAGGACTCACTGGTTCTGATTGTGTCAAAGTAAACTGAGCTAAAGAACTGTAGGTGAATCTGGTGAGAAGAACTGCTTCTTTTTCTTCTTTAGGAGAAATTTTACTGAAAGCTGTTAAGTGCCCTAGAAGAACTCTACTCAGGTTCCAGGAATAGGATGCTGATTGCATGCAAAATAAATTAAGAGAAAAACAGATCTAAAATGGCAACAAAAGAGGATTATTGTATCAGAAGTTTTTTTGAGATGATGAATGCCTGGTTATGTCTGGATGTTCATTCAGAGTAAAAAGCTTAGTCTCTTGGAAGCAGGCTCAGTGTCCTTCATCCTTTTGAGCTTTCAGAAATAGAAATAGAAATTTTGCTGATTTCATGTGTTTGTGAATAGCAGGTACTGGAAAGCCATATGCATGTTTTTTTTTACAATCCTGTAATTCTGTTACTAAGAATTAGAACAGTTGTGTTAAAGCACTGTTCTTAGTGGATTGTATGTGCTTTGTTTTCTTTCTGGTTTTGGTTATATTTTTTTTAATAGTTGCCACTCCATGTCACGTGGTAATTTTCATTCTGCTATATGCCCTTTTTTATTGATGGAAGATGCTTTGGGGCAGTAAGCATAGTGTACTTGTCAAAGTACACTCCTGCAAAGATGGCAATGTGTGGGATGAATGCAGACCAAATTAAAAACAAAAAAAGGGTTTTATTGAAGAAATCCACCTTAACAGCTTTAAAGTTGATAAATCCTGCTCCTGTGTTGCTGTTACAAGTAGTATTGAATCAAGGATGCATGTGGTATGGGATGTTTGAAACACTTGGTCATAAATGCTTTCTGTATTGATTTCTTTCAAGTGTTCATAATGACACTTAATTGTTGCTAATTGCTTTCATTGCTTACTGTGTTTTGTTTGATGAGAACTTTTTTTTTTTTTTTTT
>WBNO01008741.1:0-13131 GCA_013400575.1 Peucedramus taeniatus
GGATTTAAGGTCACTTCCAACCCAACGTATTTCAGGATTCTGGAGCCCTTCTGCTCTGGAGCCAGGCTGGGAGAGCTGGGAATGTTCCCCTGGAGGAGGGAAAATTCCAGGGAGAGCTCAGAGCCCCTGAAGGGGCTCCAGGAGAGCTGGAGAGGGACTGGGGACAAGGCCTGGAGGGACAGGACACAGGGAATGGCTCCCACTGGGAAAGGGGAGATTGGGCTGGGATCTTGGCAACTGGGAATTCCTGTCTGGGAGGGTGGGGAGGGGCTGGGCTGGAATTCCCAGATTTGCTGTGGCTGCCCCTGGATCCCTGTGAGTGTCCAAGGCCAGGTTGGACATTGGGGCTTGGATCCACCTGGGACAGTGGGAGGTGTCCCTGCCCATGGAATGGGATGAGCTTTCAGGTCCCTTCCCATTCCATAATGCACTAATTCCATGATTCCTGGAGGAGAGGAGCTCAAGAGGGACTCTCGGACACCTTTGCTCCTCCATTTCCTGCTGAGGAGCCCAACAAGGCGGTTACTCCACTGTTACTCCGCTGTTACTCCAGCTCGTGCTGCTTTCCAAATCCCCCATCCCAGGACACGTTAACGGAGCAGAGTGGTGCCAATTCCAGCTGATCCGTGTCTGTAAACTATTTGGGATAATTGGTTGTTTGCTGTGTTTGCCCCTTCCAAATCCAAGCCCACATTTCACGGCTTCTCCGGTTACTGTTCCTTGGAAGAGCTCTGGGTGTTGGATGGCTCCTCCTGGGAATGGTTCCCATCCCAGTGCTGCCCCCCCGGAATGTTCCCGATGGTTTTGATATTCCCAGTTGGGAGCCAGCCCATGGCACTGCCACTGGAGAGGGGTGAAAGTATTCCCAGAGAAAACTCTGGGATTTCCACAGCCAGGGTTTGTAGGATCATGGAATGGTTTGGGTGGGGAGGGACCTGAAAGCTCATCCCATTCCATGTGCAGGGGCACCTCCCACCATCCCTGGTGGCTCCAAGCCCCAATGTCCAACCTGGCCTTGGACACTGCCAGGGATCCAGGGGCAGCCACAGCAAATCTGGGAATTCCAGCCCAGCCCCTCCCCACCCTCCCAGACAGGAATTCCCAGTTGCCAAGATCCCAGCCCAATCTCCCCTTTCCCAGTGGGAGCCATTCCCTGTGTCCTGTCCCTCCAGGCCTTGTCCCCAGTCCCTCTCCAGCTCTCCTGGAGCCCCTTCAGGGACTCTGAGGATTCCCTGGAATTTTCCCTTCTCCAGGGGAACATCCCCAGCTCTCCCAGAGCAGAGGGGCTCCAGAATCCTGAAATGGTTTTGGTTTGGAAGGGACCTTAAATCCCATCCCACCCCTTCCATGGTCAGGGACACCTCCCAGTATCCCAGTGTGCTCCAAGCCCCAGTGTCCAACCTGGCCTTGGCCACATCCAGGGATCCAGGGGCAGCTACAGCAAATCTGGGAATTCCAGCCCAGCCCCTTCCCACCCTCAGAGCCAGGATTTTTTTTCCGTAAAGGAGAAATTCTCCTTCCTCCAGCCCTGCTTTGTTCCAGGAGCTGCTGCAGCTCCTGGGATGACAGGATTGGGTGAAATGATCCAGTTATTCCCAGGATATCCAAATGACGGGTCCCCCTTGGGAAAAAGGTTGGAGTTCCAGGGTGTTGAGAGGGAAGTGGGATGGAACAGGGATGGGGAGGCAGGAAACCTCTGGGTAATCATGGCAGCCACTTTCAAGGTTGGAATAAGCTCCTTTTCCAGGGAAATTTCAGGATTTACTCACTTGAGGTTAAATTTATCCTCAAGGGATTCTCACCCGGGGACTGTGCCCAGTGGGATCCATGAAAAAGCTGGAAAGGGAGCACAGATCCTGATCCCAGAGATTGTCTGTGCCATGGATAAACCCCTGGAGGCAGTTTGGGATACCTGGAGGGAATTTTATCCATCCTCTGGATAAACTAAATTCCTCAATCCATCCTTTCTCAATCTGTTGCTTTCCATGACTTTCTCATTCCCAAATGGAATCATATCCATCACAGTTAACATTCCAGCCGCTCCCCATCCCTCCTTTTTGTTTTCCCTGTTTTTCTTTGGAATATCAGACAAAATCCACCAAAATCTCTAATCCAGCTCTTTTCCTTGGGGCTGCAGAAGATCCTGTGGGTAAGTCCTGGGATGAATCCAAACGTTTTCCTTGTGTCCCAATACCTGTGGAATGTCACGAAGTCCAAATGGAGCCCTTGAAACAATAAAATGGGAAGTGACAAAAGGAAAATTGGGATTCCAGCCCCCCCCCCAAAAAAACAGGAGGTGGCAGGAGCCTCGGAGTGAATTTCCAGAATATTCCAATTAAATCCAGTGTCTATCCATTAAATCCCCCGCCATTGGTATCAAATATAAATCCAGTAAAATTCCATTTGGAATCCTCCATGGGGTCACCGAGCTGGAATTCTGTGGCCTCCTAAAAGGAGACACCAGGATTTTCCAGGAATTCTTCATGGATTGCCAGCAAAGCTATCTCAAAAATGGGATTCCTATAAAATCCATGGAATATTGCGCTGGCGTGCTCCGTTTTTCCTCCTGGAATGGTTTACAATGAGAATAAGGCAATGGGAGTTGGTGGCAGCTGAGGTTTTGTGGGATTTTCCCAGTTTTTTTCATCCGAGGGTTGTGTCCTTCTGGAGACCTGAGCACCGTTGGGTTTTAATGGAAAGATGGGAATTGTATGGATTTATTCATTTATCCGCAGGTTTTGTTGGGATGAGGAGGTTGGGAGGTGCTGGGGTACAACCAGGAAGTCAATCCCTGTCTCCCAAATCCCAGAAATTTCCAGGGGAAGTCTAAAACTGGGGCATTTCAAGCTATTAACACCAGAGTTAAATTGGTTCATTCCCTGCGTGCAAATCCAGGAAAACCACCCTCCGAGTGGCCAAAAATTCCCTAAAAATGCTCCAAATTCTTGGAATATTCTTCTTGGAGCTCTACTTCATCTTCCCATGGGGAATAATCCTTTTGGGAATATCCACAGTGGCTGTAACACCTGGATTTGGGCTGGGAGCATCCAAAAAAAACCCCTGGAAATCAGGGATGAGGTTGATGCAGGGTTCACTTCCCAAATCTGGGAGCTGCTGCTGCTGCTGTTTTCCCGGGATTTTTTTTTTTTTTTTTTAATTTGTGGAAAATGAGTAACTTTGGGATCTCTGGCTGCAGGAGGAGGAATTCATTGACTGGTGGAGCAAATTTTACGCTTCCACGGGAGAGAGGGAAAAATGTGGATATTACTTGGAAAAGGGATTTGACACCTTGAAGGTGAGTGACTTCTGTCAGGTGTGGATCCTTGGAATTCCACTCTTCATGGTTTCCTTGGGATTTTTGGCTTTTTTTTTCCTTCTGGGTTCAAAAAAACCCTAAACATTTCCCCAGGTGCGGAAAATTCCGTTTCCCTTGGAAAAGCCTTTTGGGAGACTTCAAGAAATTTTCCCTTGGGAAGTGGCGGAGGGGGTGGGGGACTGCCACCCTGGGAAGGGTTTGGGAATGAGGAAAATCAGGGATTTCTCAGGGAAGAGGGAGATTTAGGCACAAGAAATGCTAAATTTAATGCAAACTCCCAAATAGGGAAGATTTTCCTTGGTTTTAAGGAAAAAATTCCCAGCTGGAAGATCTCTATCCATGAAAACCCCACCAGGAGACCTTGGCTTTGTCTAGGTCACTGGGATGGACCAGAATTTATTGTGGGATTCCCAAATTCTCTTCTTCTCACCACTCCAGAGGGAAATAAAAGGAAAAACTCATGGAAATTTCCCTCCATGGGATGAATTTTCCCAAGATTTAGGAATTTGGTTGGAATTTTTTTCCACGATCCATCTTCCTCAGGTCTACGACACGGAGCTGGAAAACATTGAGGAATTTGAGCATCTCTCTGACTTCTGCCACACCTTCAAACTGTTCCGGGGGAGATCCCAGGATTCCAGCGATGATCCCTCGGTGGTGGGGGAATTCAAGGTGGGATGGGCCCTCTCCCCATGGATCGTGTCCGTAGGGGTGGGAGTTGGGGGATCTTTAAAGTCCTTTTCAGCCCAAATCATTCCGTGAGTCCAGGAACTGTGGGAGTTGTGGAATCCTCGTCCGTGGAAGTGGCCAAGGCTGCTTGAAAGGGACTTGGAGCAACCTGGGGTAGTGGGAGGTGTCCCTGCCCATGGATGGGGTGGGAATGGGATGGGATTGAAAGTCCTTCCAAGCCAAAGCATTCCAGGATTCTGGAGCCTCTCTGCCATGGAGCCAGGCTGGGAGAGCTGGGAATGTTCCCCTGGAGAAGGGAAGGCTCCAGGGAGAGCTCAGAGCCCCTTGCAGGGCCCAAAGGGGCTCCAGGAGAGCTGGAGAGGGACTGGGGACAAGGCCTGGAGGGACAGGACACAGGGAATGGCTCCCACTGGGAAAGGGGAGATTGGGCTGGGATCTTGGGAATTGGGAATTCCTGTCTGGGAGGGTGGGGAGGGGCTGGTCTGGAATTCCCAGATTTGCTGTGGCTGCCCCTGGATCCCTGTGAGTGTCCAAGGCCAGGTTGGACATTGGGGCTTGGATCCACCTAGGATCAGGGAAGTTGTCCCTGCCCATGGAATGGGATGAGCTTTCAAATCCCTTCCCACCCAAACCATTCCATAATTCCATGATTCGTTCAGGTCATTCCGAGCCTGCTCCCATCTCCATGTGTTCTTCCCTGAATTCCCGTGTCCTTCCCAGGGTTCCTTCAGGATTTACCCTCTTCCCGATGATCCGCGTGTTCCGTTGCCTCCCCGGCAATTCCAGCAGCTCCCAGCCAGGGGACTCCAGGAATGTCTGGTCCGGGTTTACGTCATCCGCGCCTTTGACCTCCAGCCCAAGGATTCCAATGGGAAGGTATCCCCGTGGGAAAGCTCCGTGTTGGCTCCTGTAGTGGATTCTTGGAACAGCGCAGACCTAATTGGTCAAAATTGGGCCAAAATTTAGCCAAAATTGGCCAAAATTTACTAATTTGCCCTAAAGTTTAGAAATTTGTCCCCGTTTTCTGCCTCCCTTGGAATATCTGTGAATTCTGGGAGCCAACTCTTCCTTTGTCCACTGGGATTTTTCTGGATTAGTTCCGTGAGTTTTGGGTTTGGTTTTATTTTGGGGAGTTTTTGCGGTGTTTCAGTGCTGAAGGAATTACAATCCTGTTTTTCCCAAAATTCCTTCTTGCGAAGGTTTGCTGGTCTGGAAGGGAAGTTCTGGAAAAATGGGAATTGTGGAGGTCCAAAACTTCCCACAACTCAGGAAAGGGGAAAATCCTTTTTAAGTCTCTTTGTTCCACTGGGAAAGAGGGGAAAATTTAAGGAATACACTGGGAAATATATGAGGAAATATCTAGGAAAGATAGATGGGAAAAGAGTAAATACACATGGAAAAATTATGGAAAAATAATTAATAGACATGAAAATATATGGAAAAAAATATGAAATATGGGAAATATATATGGAATACATGGAAAAATAGATGCAGAAATTCCAACCACTTTTGAATTTTCCCCATTTTTTAAAATGGATTTGGAATGGAAATGTTTAATTCCTTAGAAATCTCCCATGAGTAACTCCCGAGGATTAAAATGCAGGAAAAAAAAGGGACTTTTTCCATTTAAAATACCAAACCAACCCAAATTCGATCCTAAATTTCCCCTGGGATGGGAGTTTTCCAGAGGCTCATCTCAGCCCAAGGAATACCTGGGTGCTCATTCCATTCCCGGAGCGCTGTTTCCCATCCATTCCTTAAAAAACAAATCAGCAGGAAAAGGAAGATCCAGGAGATGTGATGAGAAAACTTGGCCTGGGCGTTTATTCCAGGGAATTCTTGGATGTGACTGGGATGGGGGATCCCTGTAGATCTAGGTAAAATCTTTTAGGTGGAATTGGCTCTTTCCCTTGAATTTTTTTCCTTCTCCTGGCAAAAAAATCCGACTTGAATTAAATTCCCTACTTTCCAAATTTGTGCCCAATTCCCAGAATAGCTTTATTTGGGAGAGGGATGGGGTTTGAAACAACCTACAGAAAAGGGTGGGACTGGAATCCCATGGGATTTTTACGTTTCTTTCCGTGCCCACATCCAGTGTGATCCCTACGTGAAGATTTCCGTGGGAAAGAAATCCATAAATGACCAGGAAAATTACCTTCCCTGCACTCTGGAGCCTGTCTTTGGGAAGTAAGTGTGGATTCCGTTTGGGATCATGGAATTTCTTGGATGTCCTGTTGAGGGAATTGTGCTGGGCCAAACGGAACTTCCCATTCCAACACCCAATTCCAGGTTGGAGCAACCCGGGATAGTGGGAAGTGTTCCCTGCCCACGGCAGGGATTGGGAATGGGATGGATTTTAAGGCTTCTCCCATCCCAATCTATTCCATGATTCCCTTGGCTCTCATTCATCAGTCCCTGGTATTTCTGAGCTGTGGAGAGCTGGAATTCCATAGTGGAGGAATCTGGATCATCCCATTGGTGGGAAGGAGTTTGGGGAACTTCTCCTCATGCAGGAATTTTGATCCAATGTCTGAAGGAAAAATGTGAGGAATGGGGAAGAATGGGACACCTCCACATGTTCTGGAAAAGGATTATCCGTGGATAATTGAGTTGTTTCCCTCAGAAACGGGATAAAATTCCAAGGATAACGGTTTATTCTGGGAAAATGTGTTTGGCAAGGCTGGAAAAGGAGCAGGGAAACTGAGGAAAGCTCAATTCCATGGGGCTTTGTTCTCCCAGAAAATCAGAGAATCATGGAATAGCCTGGGTTGGACAAGACCTATTCGGATCATCGATCAGACTCCTTCCCAGGACAATCCCAAAATCCCACCCTGCCCCTGGGAACATTGTCCAAATGCTCCTGGAGCTCTGTCAGCCTTGGGAATGTGGCCATTCCCTGGGGAGCTGTTCCATTGCACCGGCACCCTCTGGATGAGGAATCTTTTCCCAATATCCAACCTAACCCTCCCTGGCACAGCTGGGGCCCGGTCCCAGAGATCGGAGCTGCCCCTTGGGATGAGCTCCAGGCTGCCAGAATCCAGGATTGGGGGCACAAACAGGGATCAAATCCTTCTTTCTATAAAATCCATCTGATTTCCCAAGGCTGCTCCCACCAGTCCAGGCCACCAATGCTGGGACACCTTCCCAAAAAAGCAAGATGGAGAGGGAGATGAATTTAAATGGGATCTTGGCAAGGAATTCCTGGCTGGGAGGGAGGGGAGGGGCTGGGCTGGAATTCCCAGATTTGCTGTGGCTGCCCCTGGATCCCTGGCAGTGCCCAAGGCCAGGTTGGACATTGGGGCTTGGATCCACCTGGGATCGTGGAGGTTGTGGAATTACAAGGTCATTAAGGTGTCTCCCGATCCAAAACATTCCATGATTCCATGATAAACGAAGCCAGCACAACACAGCCGTGGCCTTGCTGGATCAAGGTGACACGGAAGATCAGGGACTCTGATCCATCCCATCACTGGTGGGGTGGAATGGGGCGTGGATCCATTTCTGTGGAATTCCAGCAGCACGATCCTCTTTTCCCAAACATTTCCCTCTTCCTGTTTCCAGGATGTTTGAGCTGAGCTGCACCCTGCCCCTGGAGAAGGACCTCAAGGTCACCCTCTACGACTACGACCTCCTGTCCAAGGATGAGAAGATCGGCGAGACTGTCATTGACCTGGAGAACCGCTTCCTGTCCAAATACGGGGCTCGCTGCGGCCTCCCCCAGACCTACTGCATGTGGGTTCCTCCGTGGGCTTGGAATGCCCGTGAATCCCGGGATTGGGATGCTGAGGTGGCCACGGGATCAGAGCAGGGTTGTCCTGGGGGACCTGGCTGAAGCTGTGCTTCCCAGAATCCTGGTTCTCCTCCAGGGAGATCCTGTTCCATCCCTGGTGGCTCCTGGTGACCTCGTGCTGAGGACACCCTCAGAGAGGCTGTGGCTGCCCAATCCCGGGAATGGGAGATTGGGCTGGGATCTTGGCAATTGGGAATTCCTGTCTGGGAGGGTGGGGAGGGGCTGGTCTGGAATTCCCAGATTTGCTGTGGCTGCCCCTGGATCCCTGTGAGTGTCCAAGGCCAGGTTGGACATTGGGGCTTGGATCCACCTGGGAGAGGGGGAGATGTCCCTGCTCATGGCACTGGATGAACTTTAATGCCTTTCCAATCCAACCCATTCCATGATTCCATGATCCCATGATCCCATGATTCTGTTTGGTTTCAGCTCCGGCCCCAACCAGTGGCGAGACCAACTCCGCCCTTCCCAGCTGCTCCACCTCTTCTCCCTGCAGCACAACTACAAAGCTCCCACCTACAAACCCGACCGGATCATCTTCCGGGATCAGGAATACGTCCTCTCTGAGCTGGGTAAGATGTCAGGGATGCTTTGGGATAGCAGAATTTCCTCGCTCCAGAGAAAGGGATGGAGCTGGATATCATGGAGACATCACCAAGTCTGAGTGATGGCATTGCCCCCATCCTCCTCCTCTCTGGCCACGTTGGCTCTGAACAATTCCCAAGCTTGGCCGTACCCCAAATCCTGGAATTGAACCCAAAACTTCAATCCAGGAACATTGACCTTCAGTTTATGGGAAGCTCCAACCTGATGTTCCAAGTGCATGAAGACATCATGAGGAGCATTATGGAGGCCAGGCTTGGGTGATGGATGTGTCCCCCTCCTCCTCCTCCTTGCTGGCCATGTTGGCTCTGAACCATTCCCAAACTTGGCCATGCCCCAAATCCTGGGATTGAACCCAGACCTTCAGTCCAGGAATGCTGACCTTGAGTTGGACCAAACCCAACATCCCTGGATTGGGAGTGAGAAGGTCCAACCTGATATTCCAAGTGCTGCCAGAGCCAGAAGAGCAGCCCTTCCCTTGGAATCTCATTTTGGAAATGGTCACTAGAGGGAGACAATATCCCACACACAGACCTGGGAATTCTTTCAGGATTTGGGGGAATCAGGGGACAAACCCAACTTCTACAAAGAGGAGAAAAGTCCCTGACTTTTGGGAAGGAGTTTTTTGTTTGCCGATGGCACCTCCCTCTGACCCAACATTCCTGGGGCATGAGGGTTTTTTTGGGGAAAACTCTGCTTTAAGGCACAAAAAGAGGGTTTCAGTCCCGGGAGGAGATGAAATCCCACCAGGCCTGGCCCAGGAGCTGCAGTTTGGAATCATGGAATGGTTTCGGTTGGGACCATAAAGATGATCCCATTCCACCCCCTCCATGGGCAGGAACACCTCCCACTACCCGAGGTGGATCCAACCTGGCCATGGACGCTTCCAGAGATCCAGGTGCCGCCACAGCTTCTCTGGGAATTCTCTTCCAGGGCCTCCTCACCCTCAGAGCCAAGAATTCCCAATATCCCATCTAAATTTTGATTGAATTTTTTAAGGCCACCACACCAAGAATGTGACCAGAGACACAAAACAAGGCACAACCCAGGGCTGATCCCTCTCCGCACTCTTGGGAAACAAAGCACAAATCCTTTCAGGAATTCAGGTTTTCCCCTGAGGAGAAGGGAAGCAAGGAATCCTTATGGAAAAGTTTTCCCGGGAGAGCTGGGGAGGTGTTAAAATGTGTCCCCCCCGTGCCAGCGCCTGCTGTCACCTTCTCCGGCTTTAACGGCAGCGAGTTCAAACAGCAGAACAAAGCCCAAGGCTTGACCCGGAGCAGATCTGGAATCCAGCTGCGAGCTCCGGAGCCGGACTGGGAATAAACTGGAGCCGTTAAACACGAGAGCCGGGATTTTACAAGCCCCTCCCCCCGGCCCGTTATTCCATAACTCCCAGATTTTGTTGTTCTCCGAGAGGGGCTCGTTCTTTTCTCGGCGCATAAAGCCGCACGTGTGCTCACACGCTGGAATTCCAGCATTTGGGAAATCGTTGGGAATTAGCCCAGGTGGCTGGAGTTAACTGTGTCCCTGCCAAAGAAGGAGCTGGGATATCTCACCTGGATTTGGTGGAGTTGGAATAATAATTATGGAATAGTATTTATGGAGCATGTTGTGTTTCAGTTGTCCTGGAAGGTGCACGGCCAGAGTGGGGTGAAGTCCACCAACCCCAGCCTGGGATTTTGGGATTGTGTGGGTTGGACTCAGAGAATCAGGGAATTTTTAAAGTTGGAGAAGATCTTTAAGATCCTGAAATCCCAGAATTAAGTTTGGAAAAGACCTCAAAGATTGAGTCCAATCTTGTCCATTGTTCTTTGGATGCCTCCAGGGGTGGGGACTTCACCACTTCCCTGACATCCAAGGACAGGAGGGCATCATGTCCCATCCAAGGAATGGGATGGGGAGGCAGGAGTTGGCCACTGGCTGTACTGGGATGGATGGATGGATGGATGGATGGATGGATGGATGGATGGATGGATGGATGGATCCTGACCAGGAAGAGGAGGCAGGAATGTCCATTAATGAGGAATCTTGGCCCATCTGTGGCAGGATCAGGGGCTGGTGTGGAGTATGTGAGGAGGAGGAGGAGATAATTCCTGGTCTTCTGTGGATGGAGGACCACAAATATCCTGGAGGGACTGGAGCAGGGACTTGGACCAGAGTAGAAACTTGGAACAACCCCCAGACTGTGCTGGTGGTGTCTCCATGTCCTTCCTTCTCCTCCCATTCCCATCTTTCACTCCATATCCTGCAGAGAAGAAATGGGATCCCACTGGGAGCTCATTCCTTTCTGCCCAGCTGAAGATCCTGGATGGCTTTAAACTCTGGGATAAACTTTTGGGAGTGGGAACATCAGCAGAGGATTGATGGGAATCCTGATTTCCAGGACTTTAGGAGAGCTGGATTCAGGAGTGAGATTAATAACTGGATTCTCCTTTCCATGGGATCCAACTGGATCCTTGCCACGTTTCCCTGGCTGTGATTCCTTCCCTGCATGAGAGTCTCCATGGGTTTTCCCATTGGGAAATTCCCATTGCTATCCCTGTGCCCAGAAAGTCCTGTGGTGATGGACTTGGGAATGGAGGCTGTGCTGCTTCAGCTGTTCCTGGCTAAAACCCATCCCTGTGGGATTCACTCTGCTCTTTTCCCTGTGGCAGAAGATGGAAAACCCCCAAATCCTCACCTGGGGCCGGTGGAGGAGCGGCTCGCGCTGGCCGCCCTCCGGAAGCAGGGATTGGTTCCGGAGCACGTGGAGACCCGGCGCCTTTACAGCCCGCTCCAGCCGGACATCGAGCAGGTGGGTCTTGGAATGTGGCCGGGATGACCCAGGAGCGGCATCTCCTGATCCAGCCGTAGCCAGGGGAGAATCCGGCTGGGAATGTCTGCCCTGAGATACAGGATGTTCCCAGGGAGTGGAGATGGTCGTTCCCTTCAGCATTTGCTCCCATTTTTCAAAAGAATTTAATTTTCTTTTGGTTAATTTAATTTAATTTTACATTTTTGGTCTAAAAGCCCTGCTCAAAATTCTTCTCCCAGAATCCTGGGATGACTGCGGTTGGAAAATCCCTCCAAGGTCATCGAGTCCAACCTGTGCTCAATCCCCACCTTGGCACTGAGTGCCACATCCAGGAATTCCTTGGAAACCTCCAGGGATGGGGATTCCAAATGTCCCTGGGCATTTCCAAGGCCTGACCACCCTTTCCATGAGGAAGTTTCTGCTGATATTTCCACCTGAGCGTCCCCTGGCACAGCCTGAGGCTGTTTTTCTTATCCTGTTGTTCCTTGGGATCAGATCCCAATTCCCACCCGGTTCCAGCCTTTTAGACAGTTGTGGAGAGCCAGAAGGTCAACCCTGATCCCTGTTTTTTCCAGGCTGAGTCCCTTTCCCAGCTCTCTCAGCTTTTCCTGGTGCTCCAGCCCCTTTCCCACCTCTCTCAGCTGCTCCTCAGGATTTACATCCATCAACACATTCCCAACTATCCTGCAAATAATTTAAAAATAACCTTTAATGCCACTTTTCCATTGAGGAATCCTCCCCTCCCACCCAAGGGTCCCGGATCTACCAGGGAAGGTTCAGATGTTCCAGTTTGGAATCTCCCAAGATTTCAGGGCTCTGTTTTTCCATGCAGGGAAAACTCCAGATGTGGGTGGATCTGTTTCCCAAATCCCTGGGACATCCCGGCCCCCCTTTCAACGTCACTCCACGCAAAGCCAAGAGGTAACTTCCCATTTCTTCCTCATCCTTTCTTTGGGAAAGGAGCTGGGAATGCTTGGAAGCCTCAGGTGGGGATGGATTCACCCACCTGGATGAGGGACAAGTGTGGGATCATTTCTGGGGAAACGGCTCCCGCAGGGAAATCTGTCAGTGGGAAGACTGGGCTTCCAGGTGGATGAGTTTTCCACCTTCTCATGGTTTTATTCCCGGGATTTTCCAGGTTCTACCTGCGCTGCATCATCTGGAACACCAAGGATGTGATCCTGGATGACCTCAGCATCACCGGGGAGAAGATGAGCGACATCTACGTCAAAGGGTGAGTGTCCCGCTCCAGAGCCTCCTGGATTCCAGAGGCTGGAGGTGCAGGAGCAGCAGGGAATTATTCAAGGTGGTCCTTGGATTGGTATTCTGGGATAGACTTGGATTCTGATGGGATGGAGGAACCATCATGGCTCTCCACTTATGGATCCATGAATTTACAACTGTGGGTTCACATCTTCAAGTATGGATGCCTACCTCTCCAACTATGGATCCACACCTGTTCGACTATGGATCCACTCCTTTCCAAATATGGATCCACCTCTCCATCCATGGATCCATACATCTCCAGTCATGGATACACCTCTCCAATCATGGATCCACTCCTTTCCAAATATGGATCCACCTCTCCATCCATGGATCCATACCTCTCCAATCATGGATACGCCTCTCCAATCATGAATCCACACCTCTCCATCTCTGGACCAAGGTTTTTAGAAGACACGTCTCCACACCTTTTTCTTCGCACCTCTGGGATGATCCCATGGCAATATTTTTCCTTGGACTACTTGGATGTTCCCATAGTGGGATAAGATGTGGGAGCAGCCTGGCCATGGGGAGAGGAGCTCGTTGTCTGCTCATTCCCAGCTCCTCTCCCAGACTTTTCCCATGCTCATAGATTGGATTATTTGCATAGCTGCTTTCTTTGGAATTCCCTTCCCTTCCCTTCCCTTCCCTTCCCTTCCCTTCCCTTCCCTTCCCTTC